>JANJXV010001491.1:0-115022 GCA_024803745.1 Megascapheus bottae
ATGGAGGTGTGTGAAGTCATAGAATGGATGTTTGTTAAGTAAGAATGAAGTTGTGTTAAGTCATAGAATGGAGGTGTGTGAAGGCACAGAATGGAGGTGTGTGAAGTCATAGAATGGAGCTGTGTGAAGTCAGAATGGAGGTGTGTGAAGTCACAGAATGGAGGTGTGTGAAGTCATAGAATGGAAGTGTGTGAAGTCAGAATGGAGGTGTGTGAACTCAGATTGGAGGTGTGGGAAGTCACAGAATGGAGGGGTGTGAACTCATAGAATGGATGTGTGTGAAGTCATAATGGAGGTGTGTGAAGTCACAATGCAGGTGTGCGAAGTCATAGAATGGAGGTGTGTGAGGTCATAGAATGGAGGTGTGTGAAGTCACAGAATGGAGGTGTGTGAAGTCATAGAATGGATGTTTGTTAAGTAAGAATGAAGGTGTGTTAAGTCATAGAATGGAGGTGTGTGAAGGCACAGAATGGAGGTGTGTGAAGTCATAGAATGGAGCTGTGTGAAGTCAGAATGGAGGTGTGTGAAGTCACAGAATGGAGGTGTGTGAACTCAGAATGGAGGTGTGTGAAGTCACAGAATGGAGGTGTGTTAAGTCACAGAACGGAGGTGTTTGAACTCAGAATGGAGGTGTGTGAAGTCACAGAATGAAGGTGTGTGAAGTCATAGAATGGAGATGTGTGAAATCATAGAATGGAGGTGTGAGAAGTCAGAGAATGGAGCTGTGTGAAGTCAGAATGGAAGTGTGCGAAGTCACAGAATGGAGGTGTGTGAAGTCATAGAATGGAGGTGTGTGAAGTCATAGAATGGATGTGTGTGAAGTCATAATGGAGGTGTGTGAAGTCACAGAATGGATGTGTGTGAAGTCATAGAATGGAGCTGTGTGAAGTCAGATTGGAGGTGCGTGAAGTCACAGAATGGAGGTGTGTTAAGTCACAGAATGGAAGTGTTTGAACTCAGAATGGAGGTGTGTGAATTCACAGAATGGAGGTGTGTGAAGTCATAGAATGGAGCTGTGTGAAGTCAGATTGGAGGTGTGTGAAGTCACAGAATGGAGGTGTGTGAAGTCAGAATGGAGGTGTGTGAAGTCACAGAACTGAGGTGTGTTATGTCATAGAATGGAGGTGTGTGAAGTCATAGAATGGATGTGTGTGAAGTCATAATGGAGGTGTGTGAAGTCACAGAATTGAGGTGCGTGAAGTCACAGAATGGAGGTGTGTGAAGTCATAGAATGGAGGTGTGTGAAGTCATAGAATGGAGGTGTGTGAAGTCATAGAATGGATGTTTGTTAAGTAAGAAAGAAGGTGTGTTAAGTCATAGAATGGAGGTGTGCGAAGGCACAGAATGGAGGTGTGTGAAGTCATAGAATGGAGCTGTGTGAAGTCAGAATGGAGGTGTGTGAACTCACAGAATGGAGGTGTGTGAACTCAGAATGGAGGTGTGTGAAGTCACAGAATGGAGGTGTGTTAAGTCACAGAATGGAGGTGTTTGAATTCAGAATGGAGGTGTGTGAAGTCACAGAATCAAGGTGTGTGAAGTCATAGAATGGATGTGTGTGAAGTCATAGAATGGAGGTGTGGGAAGTCATAGAATGGATTTGTGTGAAGTCACAGAATGGAGGTGTGTGAATTAATAGAATGGAGGTGTGAGAAATCATAGAATGGAGGTGTGTGAAGTCACAGAATGGAGGTGTGTGAAGTCACAGAATGGAGGTGTGTGAAGTCACAGAATGGAGGTGTGTGAACTCACAATGGAGGTGTGTGAAGTCAAAGAATTGAGGTGTATGACATCATAGAATGGAATTGTGTGAAGTCATAGAATGGAGGTGTGTGAAGTGAGAATTGAGGTGTGTGAAGTCACGGAATTGAGGTGTGTGAACTCATTAATGGAGGTGTGTGAAGTCAAAGAATGCAGGTGTGTGAAGTCATAGAATGGATGTGTGTGAAGTCATAATGGAGGTGTGTGAAGTCACAGAATGGAGGTGTGTGAAGTCATAGAATAGAGCTGTGTGAAGTCAGATTGGAGGTGTGTGAAGTCACAGAATGGAGGTGTGTTAAGTCACAGAACAGAGGTGTTTGAACTCAGAATGGAGGTGTGTGAAGTCACAGAATGGAGGTGTGTGAAGTCATAGAATGGAGCTGTGTGAAGTCAGATTGGAGGTGTGTGAAGTCACAGAATGGAGGTGTGTGAACTCAGAATGGAGGTGTGTGAAGTCACAGAATTGAGGTGTGTGAAGTCACAGAATGGATGTGTGTGAAGTCATAATGGAGGTGTGTGAAGTCACAGAATTGAGGAGTGTGAAGTCACAGAATGGAGGTGTGTGAAGTCATAGAATGGAGGTGTGTGAAGTCATAGAATGGAGGTGTGTGAAGTCATAGAATGGATGTTTGTTAAGTAAGAATGAAGTTGTGTTAAGTCATAGAATGGAGGTGTGTGAAGGCACAGAATGGAGGTGTGTGAAGTCATAGAATGGAGCTGTGTGAAGTCAGAATGGAGGTGTGTGAAGTCACAGAATGGAGGTGTGTGAAGTCATAGAATGGAAGTGTGTGAAGTCAGAACGGAGGTGTGTGAACTCAGATTGGAGGTGTGGGAAGTCACAATGGAGGTGTGTGAAGTTATAGAATGGAGGTGTGTGAAGTCACAGAATGGAGGGGTGTGAACTCATAGAATGGAGGTGTGTGAAGTCACAGAATGAAGGTGCGTTAAGCCACAGAATGGAGGTTTGTGAACTCAGAATGGAGGTGTGTGAAGTCACAGAATGGAGGTGTGTGAAGTCACAGAATGGAGGTGTGTGAACTCACAATGGAGGTGTGTGAAGTCAAAGAATGGAGGTGTGTGAAGTCGTAGAATGGAATTGTGTGAAGTCATAGAATTGAGGTGTGTGAAGTGAGAATTGAGGTGTGTGAAGTCACGGAATTGAGGTGTGTGAAGTCAGAATGGAGGTGTGTGAAGTCACAGAATGGATGTTTGTGAAGTCATACAATGGAGGTGTGTGAAGTCATAGAATGGATGTTTCTGAAGTAGAAGGAAGGTGTGTGAAGTCATAGAATGGAGTTGTGTGAAGTCAAAATGGAGGTGTGTGAACTCATAAAATGGAGATGTGTGAAGTCATGGAATGGAAGTGTGTGAAGTCCAAGAATATAGGTGTGTGAAGTCAAACAATGGTTGTGTGTGAAGTCACAGAATGCAGGTGTGTTAAGTCAAAGAATGGAAGTGTGTGAAGTCAAAATGGAGGTGTGTGAAGTCACAGAATGGAGGTGTGTGAAGTCACAGAATGAAGGTGTCTGAAGTCAGAATGCAGCTGTGTGAAGCCATAGAATGGAGGTGTGTGAAGACAGAATGGAGGTGTGTGAACTCATAGAATGGAGTGTGTGAAGTCACAATGGGGGTGTGTGAAGTCATAGAATGGGCGAGTGTGAAGTCAAATTGGAGGTGTGTGAAATCACAGAATGGAGGTGTGTCAACACAGAAATGGGGTGTGTGAAGTCATAGAATGGAGGTTTGTGAATTCATAGAATGGAAGTGTGTGAAATCATAGAATGGAGGTGTGTGAAGTCAAAGAATTGAGGTTTGTGAAGTCAGAATGGAGGTGTGTGAAGTCAGGATGGAGGTGGGTGAAGTCACAGAATGGAGGTGTGGGAACTCAGAATGGAGGTGTGTGGTCACAGAACGGAGGTTTGTGAAGTCATAGAATGGAGGTGCGTGAAGTCATAGAATGGATGTTTCTGAAGTGAGAATGTAGGTGTATGAAGTCAAAGAATAGAGGTGTGTGAAGTCAAAATGGCGATGTGTGAAGTCATAGAATGGAGGTGTGTGAACTCATAGAATGGAGGTGTGTGAAGTCATAGAATGGAGGTGTGTGAAGTCAAAGAATGGAGGTGTGTGAAGTCAAACAAAAAGGTGTGTGAAGTCACAGAATGGAGGTGTGTGAAGTCACAGAATGGAGGTGTGTGAACTCACAATGGAGGTGTGTGAAGTCAAAGAATGGAGGTGTGTGAAGTCGTAGAATGGAATTGTGTGAAGTCATAGAATTGAGGTGTGTGAAGTGAGAATTGAGGTGTGTGAAGTCACGGAATTGAGGTGTGTGAAATCAGAATGGAGGTGTGTGAAGTCACAGAATGGATGTTTGTGAAGTCATAGAATGGAGGTGTGTGAAGTCATAGAATGGATGTTTCTGAAGTAGAATGAAGGTGTGTGAAGTCATAGAATGGAGTTGTGTGAAGTCAGAATGGAGGTGTGTGAACTCAGATTGGAGGTGTGGGAAGTCACAGAATGGAGGGGTGTGAACTCATAGAATGGATGTGTGTGAAGTCATAATGGAGGTGTGTGAAGTCACAATGCAGGTGTGCGAAGTCATAGAATGGAGGTGTGTGAGGTCATAGAATGGAGGTGTGTGAAGTCACAGAATGGAGGTGTGTGAAGTCATAGAATGGATGTTTGTTAAGTAAGAATGAAGGTGTGTTAAGTCATAGAATGGAGGTGTATGAAGGCACAGAATGGAGGTGTGTGAAGTCATAGAATGGAGCTGTGTGAAGTCAGAATGGAGGTGTGTGAAGTCACAGAATGGAGGTGTGTGAACTCAGAATGGAGGTGTGTGAAGTCACAGAATGGAGGTGTGTTAAGTCACAGAACGGAGGTGTTTGAACTCAGAATGGAGGTGTGTGAAGTCACAGAATGAAGGTGTGTGAAGTCATAGAATGGAGATGTGTGAAATCATAGAATGGAGGTGTGAGAAGTCAGAGAATGGAGCTGTGTGAAGTCAGAATGGAAGTGTGCGAAGTCACAGAATGGAGGTGTGTGAAGTCATAGAATGGAGGTGTGTGAAGTCATAGAATGGATGTGTGTGAAGTCATAATGGAGGTGTGTGAAGTCACAGAATGGATGTGTGTGAAGTCATAGAATGGAGCTGTGTGAAGTCAGATTGGAGGTGCGTGAAGTCACAGAATGGAGGTGTGTTAAGTCACAGAATGGAAGTGTTTGAACTCAGAATGGAGGTGTGTGAATTCACAGAATGGAGGTGTGTGAAGTCATAGAATGGAGCTGTGTGAAGTCAGATTGGAGGTGTGTGAAGTCACAGAATGGAGGTGTGTGAAGTCAGAATGGAGGTGTGTGAAGTCACAGAACTGAGGTGTGTTAAGTCATAGAATGGAGGTGTGTGAAGTCATAGAATGGATGTGTGTGAAGTCATAATGGAGGTGTGTGAAGTCACAGAATTGAGGTGCGTGAAGTCACAGAATGGAGGTGTGTGAAGTCATAGAATGGAGGTGTGTGAAGTCATAGAATGGAGGTGTGTGAAGTCATAGAATGGATGTTTGTTAAGTAAGAAAGAAGGTGTGTTAAGTCATAGAATGGAGGTGTGCGAAGGCACAGAATGGAGGTGTGTGAAGTCATAGAATGGAGCTGTGTGAAGTCAGAATGGAGGTGTGTGAACTCACAGAATGGAGGTGTGTGAACTCAGAATGGAGGTGTGTGAAGTCACAGAATGGAGGTGTGTTAAGTCACAGAATGGAGGTGTTTGAATTCAGAATGGAGGTGTGTGAAGTCACAGAATCAAGGTGTGTGAAGTCATAGAATGGATGTGTGTGAAGTCATAGAATGGAGGTGTGGGAAGTCATAGAATGGATTTGTGTGAAGTCACAGAATGGAGGTGTGTGAATTAATAGAATGGAGGTGTGTGAACTCACAATGGAGGTGTGTGAAGTCAAAGAATTGAGGTGTATGACATCATAGAATGGATGTTTGTTAAGTAAGAAAGAAGGTGTGTTAAGTCATAGAATGGAGGTGTGCGAAGGCACAGAATGGAGGTGTGTGAAGTCATAGAATGGAGCTGTGTGAAGTCAGAATGGAGGTGTGTGAACTCACAGAATGGAGGTGTGTGAACTCAGAATGGAGGTGTGTGAAGTCACAGAATGGAGGTGTGTTAAGTCACAGAATGGAGGTGTTTGAATTCAGAATGGAGGTGTGTGAAGTCACAGAATCAAGGTGTGTGAAGTCATAGAATGGATGTGTGTGAAGTCATAGAATGGAGGTGTGTGAAGTCAAAGAATGGAGGTGTGTGAAGTGAGAATTGAGGTGTGTGAAGTCAGAATGGAGGTGTGTGAAGTCAGAATGGAGGTGTGTGAAGTCATAGAATGGAGGTGTGTGAATTCACAATGCATTTGTGTGAACTCATACAATGGAGGTCTGTGAGGTCACAATGTACGTGTGTGAAGTCACAGAATGGAGGTGTGTGAAGTCATAGAATGGAGGTGTGTGAAGTCACAGAATGGAGGTGTGGGAAGTAATATAATGGAGGTGTGTGAAGTCACAGAACGGAGGTGTGTGAAGTCAGAATGGAGTTGTGTGAAGTCATAGAATGGAGGTATGTGAAGTCAGAATGGAGGTGTGTGAAGTCATAGAATGGAGGTGTGTGAAGTCACAGAATGGAGGTGTGGGAAGTCATATAATGGAGGTGTGTGAAGTCACAGAATGGAGGTGTGTGAAGTCATAGAATGGAGCTGTGTGAAGTCAGATTGGAGGTGTGTGAAGTCACAGAATGGAGGTGTGTGAACTCAGAATGGAGGTGTGTGAAGTCACAGAATGGAGGTGTGTTAAGTCACAGAGTGGAGGTGTGTGAACTCAGAATGGAGGTGTGTGAAGTCACAGAATCTAGGTGTGTGAAGTCATAGAATGGAGGTGTGTGAAGTCATAGAATGGAGGTGTGTGAAGTCATAATGGAGGCGTGTGAAGTCACACAATTGAGGTGTGTGAAGTCACAGAACGGAGGTGTGTGAAGTCATAGAATGGAAGTGTGTGAAGTCAGAACGGAGGTGTGTGAACTCAGATTGGAGGTGTGGGAAGTCACAATGGAGGTGTGTGAAGCTATAGAATGGAGGTGTGTGAAGTCACAGAATTGAGGGGTGTGAAGTCAAAGACTGGAGGTGTGTGAAGTCATAGAATGGAGGTGTTTGAACTCATAGATTGGAGGTGTGTGAAGTCACAGAATGAAGGTGCGTTAAGTCACAGAATGGAGGTTTGTGAACTCAGAATGGAGGTGTGTTAAGTCATAGAATGGAGGTGTGGGAAGTCATAGAATGGATTTGTGTGAAGTCACAGAATGGAGGTGTGTGAATTATTAGAATGGAGGTGTGAGAAATCATAGAATGGAGGTGTGTGAAGTCACAGAATGGAGGTGTGTGAAGTCACAGAATGGAGGTGTGTGAAGTCACAGAATGGAGGTGTGTGAACTCACAATGGAGGTGTGTGAAGTCAAAGAATTGAGGTGTATGACGTCATAGAATGGAATTGTGTGAAGTCATAGAATGGAGGTGTGTGAAGTGAGAATTGAGGTGTGTGAAGTCACGGAATTGAGGTGTGTGAACTCATTAATGGAGGTGTGTGAAGTCAAAGAATGCAGGTGTGTGAAGTCATAGAATGGATGTGTGTGAAGTCATAATGGAGGTGTGTGAAGTCACAGAATGGAGGTGTGTGAAGTCATAGAATAGAGCTGTGTGAAGTCAGATTGGAGGTGTGTGAAGTCACAGAATGGAGGTGTGTTAAGTCACAGAACAGAGGTGTTTGAACTCAGAATGGAGGTGTGTGAAGTCACAGAATGGAGGTGTGTGAAGTCATAGAATGGAGCTGTGTGAAGTCAGATTGGAGGTGTGTGAAGTCACAGAATGGAGGTGTGTGAACTCAGAATGGAGGTGTGTGAAGTCACAAAATTGAGGTGTGTGAAGTCACAGAATGGATGTGTGTGAAGTCATAATGGAGGTGTGTGAAGTCACAGAATTGAGGTGTGTGAAGTCACAGAATGGAGGTGTGTGAAGTCATAGAATGGAGGTGTGTGAAGTCATAGAATGGAGGTGTGTGAAGTCATAGAATGGATGTTTGTTAAGTAAGAATGAAGTTGTGTTAAGTCATAGAATGGAGGTGTGTGAAGGCACAGAATGGAGGTGTGTGAAGTCATAGAATGGAGCTGTGTGAAGTCAGAATGGAGGTGTGTGAAGTCACAGAATGGAGGTGTGTGAAGTCATAGAATGGAAGTGTGTGAAGTCAGAATGGAGGTGTGTGAACTCAGATTGGAGGTGTGGGAAGTCACAGAATGGAGGGGTGTGAACTCATAGAATGGATGTGTGTGAAGTCATAATGGAGGTGTGTGAAGTCACAATGCAGGTGTGCGAAGTCATAGAATGGAGGTGTGTGAGGTCATAGAATGGAGGTGTGTGAAGTCACAGAATGGAGGTGTGTGAAGTCATAGAATGGATGTTTGTTAAGTAAGAATGAAGGTGTGTTAAGTCATAGAATGGAGGTGTGTGAAGGCACAGAATGGAGGTGTGTGAAGTCATAGAATGGAGCTGTGTGAAGTCAGAATGGAGGTGTGTGAAGTCACAGAATGGAGGTGTGTGAACTCAGAATGGAGGTGTGTGAAGTCACAGAATGGAGGTGTGTTAAGTCACAGAACGGAGGTGTTTGAACTCAGAATGGAGGTGTGTGAAGTCACAGAATGAAGGTGTGTGAAGTCATAGAATGGAGATGTGTGAAATCATAGAATGGAGGTGTGAGAAGTCAGAGAATGGAGCTGTGTGAAGTCAGAATGGAAGTGTGCGAAGTCACAGAATGGAGGTGTGTGAAGTCATAGAATGGAGGTGTGTGAAGTCATAGAATGGATGTGTGTGAAGTCATAATGGAGGTGTGTGAAGTCACAGAATGGATGTGTGTGAAGTCATAGAATGGAGCTGTGTGAAGTCAGATTGGAGGTGCGTGAAGTCACAGAATGGAGGTGTGTTAAGTCACAGAATGGAAGTGTTTGAACTCAGAATGGAGGTGTGTGAATTCACAGAATGGAGGTGTGTGAAGTCATAGAATGGAGCTGTGTGAAGTCAGATTGGAGGTGTGTGAAGTCACAGAATGGAGGTGTGTGAAGTCAGAATGGAGGTGTGTGAAGTCACAGAACTGAGGTGTGTTAAGTCATAGAATGGAGGTGTGTGAAGTCATAGAATGGATGTGTGTGAAGTCATAATGGAGGTGTGTGAAGTCACAGAATTGAGGTGCGTGAAGTCACAGAATGGAGGTGTGTGAAGTCATAGAATGGAGGTGTGTGAAGTCATAGAATGGAGGTGTGTGAAGTCATAGAATGGATGTTTGTTAAGTAAGAAAGAAGGTGTGTTAAGTCATAGAATGGAGGTGTGCGAAGGCACAGAATGGAGGTGTGTGAAGTCATAGAATGGAGCTGTGTGAAGTCAGAATGGAGGTGTGTGAACTCACAGAATGGAGGTGTGTGAACTCAGAATGGAGGTGTGTGAAGTCACAGAATGGAGGTGTGTTAAGTCACAGAATGGAGGTGTTTGAATTCAGAATGGAGGTGTGTGAAGTCACAGAATCAAGGTGTGTGAAGTCATAGAATGGATGTGTGTGAAGTCATAGAATGGAGGTGTGGGAAGTCATAGAATGGATTTGTGTGAAGTCACAGAATGGAGGTGTGTGAATTAATAGAATGGAGGTGTGAGAAATCATAGAATGGAGGTGTGTGAAGTCACAGAATGGAGGTGTGTGAAGTCACAGAATGGAGGTGTGTGAAGTCACAGAATGGAGGTGTGTGAACTCACAATGGAGGTGTGTGAAGTCAAAGAATTGAGGTGTATGACATCATAGAATGGAATTGTGTGAAGTCATAGAATGGAGGTGTGTGAAGTGAGAATTGAGGTGTGTGAAGTCACGGAATTGAGGTGTGTGAACTCATTAATGGAGGTGTGTGAAGTCAAAGAATGCAGGTGTGTGAAGTCATAGAATGGATGTGTGTGAAGTCATAATGGAGGTGTGTGAAGTCACAGAATGGAGGTGTGTGAAGTCATAGAATAGAGCTGTGTGAAGTCAGATTGGAGGTGTGTGAAGTCACAGAATGGAGGTGTGTTAAGTCACAGAACAGAGGTGTTTGAACTCAGAATGGAGGTGTGTGAAGTCACAGAATGGAGGTGTGTGAAGTCATAGAATGGAGCTGTGTGAAGTCAGATTGGAGGTGTGTGAAGTCACAGAATGGAGGTGTGTGAACTCAGAATGGAGGTGTGTGAAGTCACAGAATTGAGGTGTGTGAAGTCACAGAATGGATGTGTGTGAAGTCATAATGGAGGTGTGTGAAGTCACAGAATTGAGGAGTGTGAAGTCACAGAATGGAGGTGTGTGAAGTCATAGAATGGAGGTGTGTGAAGTCATAGAATGGAGGTGTGTGAAGTCATAGAATGGATGTTTGTTAAGTAAGAATGAAGTTGTGTTAAGTCATAGAATGGAGGTGTGTGAAGGCACAGAATGGAGGTGTGTGAAGTCATAGAATGGAGCTGTGTGAAGTCAGAATGGAGGTGTGTGAAGTCACAGAATGGAGGTGTGTGAAGTCATAGAATGGAAGTGTGTGAAGTCAGAACGGAGGTGTGTGAACTCAGATTGGAGGTGTGGGAAGTCACAATGGAGGTGTGTGAAGTTATAGAATGGAGGTGTGTGAAGTCACAGAATGGAGGGGTGTGAACTCATAGAATGGAGGTGTGTGAAGTCACAGAATGAAGGTGCGTTAAGCCACAGAATGGAGGTTTGTGAACTCAGAATGGAGGTGTGTGAAGTCACAGAATGGAGGTGTGTGAAGTCACAGAATGGAGGTGTGTGAACTCACAATGGAGGTGTGTGAAGTCAAAGAATGGAGGTGTGTGAAGTCGTAGAATGGAATTGTGTGAAGTCATAGAATTGAGGTGTGTGAAGTGAGAATTGAGGTGTGTGAAGTCACGGAATTGAGGTGTGTGAAGTCAGAATGGAGGTGTGTGAAGTCACAGAATGGATGTTTGTGAAGTCATACAATGGAGGTGTGTGAAGTCATAGAATGGATGTTTCTGAAGTAGAAGGAAGGTGTGTGAAGTCATAGAATGGAGTTGTGTGAAGTCAAAATGGAGGTGTGTGAACTCATAAAATGGAGATGTGTGAAGTCATGGAATGGAAGTGTGTGAAGTCCAAGAATATAGGTGTGTGAAGTCAAACAATGGTTGTGTGTGAAGTCACAGAATGCAGGTGTGTTAAGTCAAAGAATGGAAGTGTGTGAAGTCAAAATGGAGGTGTGTGAAGTCACAGAATGGAGGTGTGTGAAGTCACAGAATGAAGGTGTCTGAAGTCAGAATGCAGCTGTGTGAAGCCATAGAATGGAGGTGTGTGAAGACAGAATGGAGGTGTGTGAACTCATAGAATGGAGTGTGTGAAGTCACAATGGGGGTGTGTGAAGTCATAGAATGGGCGAGTGTGAAGTCAAATTGGAGGTGTGTGAAATCACAGAATGGAGGTGTGTCAACACAGAAATGGGGTGTGTGAAGTCATAGAATGGAGGTTTGTGAATTCATAGAATGGAAGTGTGTGAAATCATAGAATGGAGGTGTGTGAAGTCAAAGAATTGAGGTTTGTGAAGTCAGAATGGAGGTGTGTGAAGTCAGGATGGAGGTGGGTGAAGTCACAGAATGGAGGTGTGGGAACTCAGAATGGAGGTGTGTGGTCACAGAACGGAGGTTTGTGAAGTCATAGAATGGAGGTGCGTGAAGTCATAGAATGGATGTTTCTGAAGTGAGAATGTAGGTGTATGAAGTCAAAGAATAGAGGTGTGTGAAGTCAAAATGGCGATGTGTGAAGTCATAGAATGGAGGTGTGTGAACTCATAGAATGGAGGTGTGTGAAGTCATAGAATGGAGGTGTGTGAAGTCAAAGAATGGAGGTGTGTGAAGTCAAACAAAAAGGTGTGTGAAGTCACAGAATGGAGGTGTGTGAAGTCACAGAATGGAGGTGTGTGAACTCACAATGGAGGTGTGTGAAGTCAAAGAATGGAGGTGTGTGAAGTCGTAGAATGGAATTGTGTGAAGTCATAGAATTGAGGTGTGTGAAGTGAGAATTGAGGTGTGTGAAGTCACGGAATTGAGGTGTGTGAAATCAGAATGGAGGTGTGTGAAGTCACAGAATGGATGTTTGTGAAGTCATAGAATGGAGGTGTGTGAAGTCATAGAATGGATGTTTCTGAAGTAGAATGAAGGTGTGTGAAGTCATAGAATGGAGTTGTGTGAAGTCAAAATGGAGGTGTGTGAACTCATAAAATGGAGATGTGTGATGTCATGGAATGGAGGTGTGTGAAGTCCAAGAATATAGGTGTGTGAAGTCAAAGAATGCAGGTGTGTGAAGTCATAGAATGGATGTGTGTGAAGTCATAATGGAGGTGTGTGAAGTCACAGAATGGAGGTGTGTGAAGTCATAGAATAGAGCTGTGTGAAGTCAGATTGGAGGTGTGTGAAGTCACAGAATGGAGGTGTGTTAAGTCACAGAACAGAGGTGTTTGAACTCAGAATGGAGGTGTGTGAAGTCACAGAATGGAGGTGTGTGAAGTCATAGAATGGAGCTGTGTGAAGTCAGATTGGAGGTGTGTGAAGTCACAGAATGGAGGTGTGTGAACTCAGAATGGAGGTGTGTGAAGTCACAGAATTGAGGTGTGTGAAGTCACAGAATGGATGTGTGTGAAGTCATAATGGAGGTGTGTGAAGTCACAGAATTGAGGAGTGTGAAGTCACAGAATGGAGGTGTGTGAAGTCATAGAATGGAGGTGTGTGAAGTCATAGAATGGAGGTGTGTGAAGTCATAGAATGGATGTTTGTTAAGTAAGAATGAAGTTGTGTTAAGTCATAGAATGGAGGTGTGTGAAGGCACAGAATGGAGGTGTGTGAAGTCATAGAATGGAGCTGTGTGAAGTCAGAATGGAGGTGTGTGAAGTCACAGAATGGAGGTGTGTGAAGTCATAGAATGGAAGTGTGTGAAGTCAGAACGGAGGTGTGTGAACTCAGATTGGAGGTGTGGGAAGTCACAATGGAGGTGTGTGAAGTTATAGAATGGAGGTGTGTGAAGTCACAGAATGGAGGGGTGTGAACTCATAGAATGGAGGTGTGTGAAGTCACAGAATGAAGGTGCGTTAAGCCACAGAATGGAGGTTTGTGAACTCAGAATGGAGGTGTGTGAAGTCACAGAATGGAGGTGTGTGAAGTCACAGAATGGAGGTGTGTGAACTCACAATGGAGGTGTGTGAAGTCAAAGAATGGAGGTGTGTGAAGTCGTAGAATGGAATTGTGTGAAGTCATAGAATTGAGGTGTGTGAAGTGAGAATTGAGGTGTGTGAAGTCACGGAATTGAGGTGTGTGAAGTCAGAATGGAGGTGTGTGAAGTCACAGAATGGATGTTTGTGAAGTCATACAATGGAGGTGTGTGAAGTCATAGAATGGATGTTTCTGAAGTAGAAGGAAGGTGTGTGAAGTCATAGAATGGAGTTGTGTGAAGTCAAAATGGAGGTGTGTGAACTCATAAAATGGAGATGTGTGAAGTCATGGAATGGAAGTGTGTGAAGTCCAAGAATATAGGTGTGTGAAGTCAAACAATGGTTGTGTGTGAAGTCACAGAATGCAGGTGTGTTAAGTCAAAGAATGGAAGTGTGTGAAGTCAAAATGGAGGTGTGTGAAGTCACAGAATGGAGGTGTGTGAAGTCACAGAATGAAGGTGTCTGAAGTCAGAATGCAGCTGTGTGAAGCCATAGAATGGAGGTGTGTGAAGACAGAATGGAGGTGTGTGAACTCATAGAATGGAGTGTGTGAAGTCACAATGGGGGTGTGTGAAGTCATAGAATGGGCGAGTGTGAAGTCAAATTGGAGGTGTGTGAAATCACAGAATGGAGGTGTGTCAACACAGAAATGGGGTGTGTGAAGTCATAGAATGGAGGTTTGTGAATTCATAGAATGGAAGTGTGTGAAATCATAGAATGGAGGTGTGTGAAGTCAAAGAATTGAGGTTTGTGAAGTCAGAATGGAGGTGTGTGAAGTCAGGATGGAGGTGGGTGAAGTCACAGAATGGAGGTGTGGGAACTCAGAATGGAGGTGTGTGGTCACAGAACGGAGGTTTGTGAAGTCATAGAATGGAGGTGCGTGAAGTCATAGAATGGATGTTTCTGAAGTGAGAATGTAGGTGTATGAAGTCAAAGAATAGAGGTGTGTGAAGTCAAAATGGCGATGTGTGAAGTCATAGAATGGAGGTGTGTGAACTCATAGAATGGAGGTGTGTGAAGTCATAGAATGGAGGTGTGTGAAGTCAAAGAATGGAGGTGTGTGAAGTCAAACAAAAAGGTGTGTGAAGTCACAGAATGGAGGTGTGTGAAGTCACAGAATGGAGGTGTGTGAACTCACAATGGAGGTGTGTGAAGTCAAAGAATGGAGGTGTGTGAAGTCGTAGAATGGAATTGTGTGAAGTCATAGAATTGAGGTGTGTGAAGTGAGAATTGAGGTGTGTGAAGTCACGGAATTGAGGTGTGTGAAATCAGAATGGAAGTGTGTGAAGTCACAGAATGGATGTTTGTGAAGTCATAGAATGGAGGTGTGTGAAGTCATAGAATGGATGTTTCTGAAGTAGAATGAAGGTGTGTGAAGTCATAGAATGGAGTTGTGTGAAGTCAAAATGGAGGTGTGTGAACTCATAAAATGGAGATGTGTGAAGTCATGGAATGGAGGTGTGTGAAGTCCAAGAATATAGGTGTGTGAAGTCAAACAATGGTGGTGTGTGAAGTCACAGAATGCAGGTGTGTTAAGTCAAAGAATGGAAGTGTGTGAAGTCAAAATGGAGGTGTGTGAAGTCACAGAATGGAGGTGTGTGAAGTCACAGAATGAAGGTGTCTGAAGTCAGAATGCAGCTGTGTGAAGCCATAGAATAGAGGTGTGTGAAGACAGAATGGAGGTGTGTGAACTCATAGAATGGAGTGTGTGAAGTCACAGTGGGGGTGTGTGAAGTCATAGAATGGGCGAGTGTGAAGTCAAATTGGAGGTGTGTGAAATCGCAGAATGGAGGTGTGTCAACACAGAAATGGGGTGTGTGAAGTCATAGAATGGAGGTTTGTGAATTCATAGAATGGAAGTGTGTGAAATCATAGAATGGAGGTGTGTGAAGTCAAAGAATTGAGGATTGTGAAGTCAGAATGGAGGTGTGTGAAGTCAGGATGGAGGTGGGTGAAGTCACAGAATGGAGGTGTGGGAACTCAGAATGGAGGTGTGTGGTCACAGAACGGAGGTTTGTGAAGTCATAGAATGGAGGTGCGTGAAGTCATAGAATGGATGTTTTTGAAGTGAGAATGTAGGTGTATGAAGTCAAAGAATAGAGGTGTGTGAAGTCAAAATGGCGATGTGTGAACTCATAGAATGGAGGTGTGTGAACTCATAGAATGGAGGTGTGTGAAGTCATAGAATGGAGGTGTGTGAAGTCAAAGAATGGAGGTGTGTGAACTCAAACAAAAAGGTGTGTGAAGTCACAGAATGGATGTGTGTGAAGTCATAGAATGGAGGTGCATGAAGTCAAAGAATGGAGGTGTGTGAATTCATCGAATGGAGGTGTGTGAAGTCATGGAATGGAGGTGTTTAAAGTCAGAATGGAGGTGTGTGAACTCATAGAAAGGAGGTGTGTGAAGTCACAATGCAGGTGTGCGAAGTCATAGAATGGAGGTGTGTGAGGTCATAGAATGGAGGTGTGTGAAGTCACAGAATGGAGGTGTGTGAAGTCATAGAATGGATGTTTGTTAAGTAAGAATGAAGGTGTGTTAAGTCATAGAATGGAGGTGTGTGAAGTCATAGAATGGAGCTGTGTGAAGTCAGATTGGAGGTGTGTGAAGTCACAGAATGGAGGTGTGTGAACTCAGAATGGAGGTGTGTGAAGTCACAGAATGGAGGTGTGTTAAGTCACAGAGTGGAGGTGTGTGAACTCAGAATGGAGGTGTGTGAAGTCACAGAATCTAGGTGTGTGAAGTCATAGAATGGAGGTGTGTGAAGTCATAGAATGGAGGTGTGTGAAGTCATAATGGAGGCGTGTGAAGTCACAGAATTGAGGTGTGTGAAGTCACAGAACGGAGGTGTGTGAAGTCATAGAATGGAAGTGTGTGAAGTCAGAACGGAGGTGTGTGAACTCAGATTGGAGGTGTGGGAAGTCACAATGGAGGTGTGTGAAGCTATAGAATGAAGGTGCGTTAAGTCACAGAATGGAGGTTTGTGAACTCAGAATGGAGGTGTGTGAAGTCATAGAATGGAGGTGTGGGAAGTCATAGAATGGATTTGTGTGAAGTCACAGAATGGAGGTGTGTGAATTATTAGAATGGAGGTGTGAGAAATCATAGAATGGAGGTGTGTGAAGTCACAGAATGGAGGTGTGTGAAGTCACAGAATGGAGGTGTGTGAAGTCACAGAATGGAGGTGTGTGAACTCACAATGGTGGTGTGTGAAGTCAAAGAATTGAGGTGTATGACGTCATAGAATGGAATTGTGTGAAGTCATAGAAGGAGGTGTGTGAAGTGAGAATTGAGGTGTGTGAAGTCACGGAATTGAGGTGTGTGAACTCATTAATCGAGGTGTGTGAAGTCAAAGAATGCAGGTGTGTGAAGTCATAGAATGGATGTGTGTGAAGTCATAATGGAGGTGTGTGAAGTCACAGAATGGAGGTGTGTGAAGTCATAGAATAGAGCTGTGTGAAGTCAGATTGGAGGTGTGTGAAGTCACAGAATGGAGGTGTGTTAAGTCACAGAACAGAGGTGTTTGAACTCAGAATGGAGGTGTGTGAAGTCACAGAATGGAGGTGTGTGAAGTCACAGAATGGAGCTGTGTGAAGTCAGATTGGAGGTGTGTGAAGTCACAGAATGGAGGTGTGTGAACTCAGAATGGAGGTGTGTGAAGTCACAGAATTGAGGTGTGTGAAGTCACAGAATGGATGTGTGTGAAGTCATAATGGAGGTGTGTGAAGTCACAGAATTGAGGTGTGTGAAGTCACAGAATGGAGGTGTGTGAAGTCATAGAATGGAGGTGTGTGAAGTCATAGAATGGAGGTGTGTGAAGTCATAGAATGGATGTTTGTTAAGTAAGAATGAAGTTGTGTTAAGTCATAGAATGGAGGTGTGTGAAGGCAAGAATGGAGGTGTGTGAAGTCATAGAATGGAGCTGTGTGAAGTCAGAATGGAGGTGTGTGAAGTCACAGAATGGAGGTGTGTGAAGTCATAGAATGGAAGTGTGTGAAGTCAGAACGGAGGTGTGTGAACTCAGATTGGAGGTGTGGGAAGTCACAGAATGGAGGGGTGTGAACTCATAGAATGGAGGTGTGTGAAGTCACAGAATGAAGGTGCGTTAAGCCACAGAATGGAGGTTTGTGAACTCAGAATGGAGGTGTGTGAAGTCACAGAATGGAGGTGTGTGAAGTCACAGAATGGAGGTGTGTGAAGTCACAGAAAGGAGGTGTGTGAACTCACAATTGAGGTGTGTGAAGTCAAAGAATTGAGGTGTATGACGTCATAGAATGGAATTGTGTGAAGTCATACAATGGATGTGTGTGAAGTGAGAATTGAAGTGTGTGAAGTCACGGAATTGAGGTGTGTGAACTCATTAATGGAGGTGTGTGAAGTCAAAGAATGCAGGTGTGTGCAGTCATAGAATGGAGGTGTGTGAAGTCATAGAATGGAGGTGTGTGAAGTCATAGAATGGATGTTTGTTAAGTAAGAATGAAGTTGTGTTAAGTCATAGAATGGAGGTGTGTGAAGGCACAGAATGGAGGTGTGTGAAGTCATAGAATGGAGCTGTGTGAAGTCAGAATGGAGGTGTGTGAAGTCACAGAATGGAGGTGTGTGAAGTCATAGAATGGAAGTGTGTGAAGTCAGAACGGAGGTGTGTGAACTCAGATTGGAGGTGTGGGAAGTCACAGAATGGAGGGGTGTGAACTCATAGAATGGAGGTGTGTGAAGTCACAGAATGAAGGTGCGTTAAGCCACAGAATGGATGTGTGTGAACTCAGAATGGAGGTGTGTGAAGTCACAGAATGGAGGTGTGTGAAGTCACAGAATTGAGGTGTGTGAACTCACAATGGAGGTGTGTGAAGTCAAAGAATGGAGGTGTGTGAAGTCGTAGAATGGAATTGTGTGAAGTCATAGAATTGAGGTGTGTGAAGTGAGAATTGAGGTGTGTGAAGTCACGGAATTGAGGTGTGTGAAGTCAGAATGGAGGTGTGTGAAGTCACAGAAGGGATGTTTGTGAAGTCATAGAATGGAGGTGTGTGAAGTCATAGAATGGATGTTTCTGAAGTAGAATGAAGGTGTGTGAAGTCATAGAATGGAGTTGTGTGAAGTCAAAATGGAGGTGTGTGAACTCATAAAATGGAGATGTGTGAAGTCATGGAATGGAGGTGTGTGAAGTCCAAGAATATAGGTGTGTGAAGTCAAACAATGGTGGTGTGTGAAGTCACAGAATGCAGGTGTGTTAAGTCAAAGAATGGAGGTGTGTGAAGTCAAAATGGAGGTGTGTGAAGTCACAGAATGGAGGTGTGTGAAGTCACAGAATGAAGGTGTCTGAAGTCAGAATGCAGCTGTGTGAAGCCATAGAATGGAGGTGTGTGAAGACAGAATGGAGGTGTGTGAACTCATAGAATGGAGTGTGTGAAGTGACAATGGGGTTGTGTGAAGTCATAAAATGGGCGAGTGTGAAGTCAAATTGGAGGTGTGTGAAATCACAGAATGGAGGTGTGTCAACACAGAAATGGGGTGTGTGAAGTCATAGAATGGAGGTTTGTGAATTCATAGAATGGAAGTGTGTGAAATCATAGAATGGAGGTGTGTGAAGTCAAAGAATTGAGGTTTGTGAAGTCAGAATGGAGGTGTGTGAAGTCAGAATGGAGGTGGGTGAAGTCACAGAATGGAGGTGTGGGAACTCAGAATGGAGGTGTGTGGTCACAGAACGGAGGTTTGTGAAGTCATAGAATGGAGGTGCGTGAAGTCATAGAATGGATGTTTCTGAAGTGAGAATGTAGGTGTATGAAGTCAAAGAATAGAGGTGTGTGAAGTCAAAATGGCGATGTGTGAACTCATAGAATGGAGGTGTGTGAACTCATAGAATGGAGGTGTGTGAAGTCATAGAATGGAGGTGTGTGAAGTCAAAGAATGGAGGTGTGTGAAGTCAAACAAAAAGGTGTGTGAAGTCACAGAATGGAGGTGTGTGAACTCATAGAATGGAGGTACATGAAGTCAAAGAATGGAGGTGTGTGAATTCATCGAATGGAGGTGTGTGAAGTCATGGAATGGAGGTGTTTAAAGTCAGAATGGAGGTGTGTGAACTCATAGAATGGAGGTGTGTGAAGTCACAATGCAGGTGTTCGAAGTCATAGAATGGAGGTGTGTGAGGTCATAGAATGGAGGTGTGTGAAGTCACAGAATGGAGGTGTGTGAAGTCATAGAATGGATGTTTGTTAAGTAAGAATGAAGGTGTGTTAAGTCATAGAATGGAGGTGTGTGAAGGCACAGAATGGAGGTGTGTGAAGTCATAGAATGGAGCTGTGTGAAGTCAGAATGGAGGTGTGTGAAGTCACAGAATGGAGGTGTGTGAACTCAGACTGGAGGTGTGTGAAGTCACAGAATGGAGGTGTGTTAAGTCACAGAACGGAGGTGTTTGAACTCAGAATGGAGGTGTGTGAAGACACAGAATGAAGGTGTGTGAAGTCATAGAATGGAGATGTGTGAAATCATAGAATGGAGGTGTGAGAAGTCAGAGAATGGAGCTGTGTGAAGTCAGAATGGAAGTGTGCGAAGTCACTGAATGGAGGTGTGTGAAGTCATAGAATGGAGGTGTGTGAAGTCATAGAATGGATGTGTGTGAAGTCATAATGGAGGTGTGTGAAGTCACAGAATGGATGTGTGTGAAGTCATAGAATGGAGCTGTGTGAAGTCAGATTGGAGGTGCGTGAAGTCACAGAATGGAGGTGTGTTAAGTCACAGAATGGAAGTGTTTGAACTCAGAATGGAGGTGTGTGAATTCACAGAATGGAGGTGTGTGAAGTCATAGAATGGAGCTGTGTGAAGTCAGATTGGAGGTGTGTGAAGTCACAGAATGGAGGTGTGTGAAGTCAGAATGGAGGTGTGTGAAGTCACAGAACTGAGGTGTGTGAAGTCATAGAATGGAGGTGTGTGAAGTCATAGAATGGATGTGTGTGAAGTCATAATGGAGGTGTGTGAAGTCACAGAATTGAGGTGCGTGAAGTCACAGAATGAAGGTGTGTGAAGTCATAGAATGGAGGTGTGTGAAGTCATAGAATGGAGGTGTGTGAAGTCATAGAATGGATGTTTGTTAAGTAAGAAAGAAGGTGTGTTAAGTCATAGAATGGAGGTGTGCGAAGGCACAGAATGGAGGTGTGTGAAGTCATAGAATGGAGCTGTGTGAAGTCAGAATGGAGGTATGTGAACTCACAGAATGGAGGTGTGTGAACTCAGAATGGAGGTGTGTGAAGTCACAGAATGGAGGTGTGTTAAGTCACAGAATGGAGGTGTTTGAATTCAGAATGGAGGTGTGTGAAGTCACAGAATCAAGGTGTGTGAAGTCATAGAATGGATGTGTGTGAAGTCATAGAATGGAGGTGTGGGAAGTCATAGAATGGATTTGTGTGAAGTCACAGAATGGAGGTGTGTGAATTAATAGAATGGAGGTGTGAGAAATCATAGAATGGAGGTGTGTGAAGTCACAGAATGGAGGTGTGTGAAGTCACAGAATGGAGGTGTGTGAAGTCACAGAATGGAGGTGTGTGAACTCACAATGGAGGTGTGTGAAGTCAAAGAATTGAGGTGTATGACATCATAGAATGGAATTGTGTGAAGTCATAGAATGGAGGTGTATGAAGTGAGAATTGAGGTGTGTGAAGTCACGGAATTGAGGTGTGTGAACTCATTAATGGAGGTGTGTGAAGTCAAAGAATGCAGGTGTGTGAAGTCATAGAATGGATGTGTGTGAAGTCATAATGGAGGTGTGTGAAGTCACAGAATGGAGGTGTGTGAAGTCATAGAATAGAGCTGTGTGAAGTCAGATTGGAGGTGTGTGAAGTCACAGAATGGAGGTGTGTTAAGTCACAGAACAGAGGTGTTTGAACTCAGAATGGAGGTGTGTGAAGTCACAGAATGGAGGTGTGTGAAGTCATAGAATGGAGCTGTGTGAAGTCAGATTGGAGGTGTGTGAAGTCACAGAATGGAGGTGTGTGAACTCAGAATGGAGGTGTGTGAAGTCACAGAATTGAGGTGTGTGAAGTCATAGAATGGATGTGTGTGAAGTCATAATGGAGGTGTGTGAAGTCACAGAATTGAGGTATGTGAAGTCACAGAATGGAGGTGTGTGAAGTCATAGAATGGAGGTGTGTGAAGTCATAGAATGGAGGTGTGTGAAGTCATAGAATGGATGTTTGTTAAGTAAGAATGAAGTTGTGTTAAGTCATAGAATGGAGGTGTGTGAAGGCACAGAATGGAGGTGTGTGAAGTCATAGAATGGAGCTGTGTGAAGTCAGAATGGAGGTGTGTGAAGTCACAGAATGGAGGTGTGTGAAGTCATAGAATGGAAGTGTGTGAAGTCAGAACGGAGGTGTGTGAACTCAGATTGGAGGTGTGGGAAGTCACAATGGAGGTGTGTGAAGTTATAGAATGGAGGTGTGTGAAGTCACAGAATGGAGGGGTGTGAACTCATAGAATGGAGGTGTGTGAAGTCACAGAATGAAGGTGCGTTAAGCCACAGAATGGAGGTTTGTGAACTCAGAATGGAGGTGTGTGAAGTCACAGAATGGAGGTGTGTGAAGTCACAGAATGGAGGTGTGTGAACTCACAATGGAGGTGTGTGAAGTCAAAGAATGGAGGTGTGTGAAGTCGTAGAATGGAATTGTGTGAAGTCATAGAATTGAGGTGTGTGAAGTGAGAATTGAGGTGTGTGAAGTCACGGAATTGAGGTGTGTGAAGTCAGAATGGAGGTGTGTGAAGTCACAGAATGGATGTTTGTGAAGTCATAGAATGGAGGTGTGTGAAGTCATAGAATGGATGTTTCTGAAGTAGAATGAAGGTGTGTGAAGTCATAGAATGGAGTTGTGTGAAGTCAAAATGGAGGTGTGTGAACTCATAAAATGGAGATGTGTGAAGTCATGGAATGGAGGTGTGTGAAGTCCAAGAATATAGGTGTGTGAAGTCAAACAATGGTGGTGTGTGAAGTCACAGAATGCAGGTGTGTTAAGTCAAAGAATGGAAGTGTGTGAAGTCAAAATGGAGGTGTGTGAAGTCATAGAATGGATGTGTGTGAAGTCATAATGGAGGTGTGTGAAGTCACAGAATGGAGGTGTGTGAAGTCATAGAATAGAGCTGTGTGAAGTCAGATTGGAGGTGTGTGAAGTCACAGAATGGAGGTGTGTTAAGTCACAGAACAGAGGTGTTTGAACTCAGAATGGAGGTGTGTGAAGTCACAGAATGGAGGTGTGTGAAGTCATAGAATGCAGCTGTGTGAAGTCAGATTGGAGGTGTGTGAAGTCACAGAATGGAGGTGTGTGAACTCAGAATGGAGGTGTGTGAAGTCAAAGAATGGAGGTGTGTGAAGTCGTAGAATGGAATTGTGTGAAGTCATAGAATTGAGGTGTGTGAAGTGAGAATTGAGGTGTGTGAAGTCACGGAATTGAGGTGTGTGAAGTCAGAATGGAGGTGTGTGAAGTCACAGAATGGATGTTTGTGAAGTCATAGAATGGAGGTGTGTGAAGTCATAGAATGGATGTTTCTGAAGTAGAATGAAGGTGTGTGAAGTCATAGAATGGAGTTGTGTGAAGTCAAAATGGAGGTGTGTGAACTCATAAAATGGAGATGTGTGAAGTCATGGAATGGAGGTGTGTGAAGTCCAAGAATATAGGTGTGTGAAGTCAAACAATGGTGGTGTGTGAAGTCACAGAATGCAGGTGTGTTAAGTCAAAGAATGGAAGTGTGTGAAGTCAAAATGGAGGTGTGTGAAGTCACAGAATGGAGGTGTGTGAAGTCACAGAATGAAGGTGTCTGAAGTCAGAATGCAGCTGTGTGAAGCCATAGAATGGAGGTGTGTGAAGACAGAATGGAGGTGTGTGAACTCATAGAATGGAGTGTGTGAAGTCACAATGGGGGTGTGTGAAGTCATAGAATGGGCGAGTGTGAAGTCAAATTGGAGATGTGTGAAATCACAGAATGGAGGTGTGTCAACACAGAAATGGGGTGTGTGAAGTCATAGAATGGAGGTTTGTGAATTCATAGAATGGAAGTGTGTGAAATCATAGAATGGAGGTGTGTGAAGTCAAAGAATTGAGGTTTGTGAAGTCAGAATGGAGGTGTGTGAAGTCAGGATGGAGGTGGGTGAAGTCACAGAATGGAGGTGTGTGAAGTCGTAGAATGGAATTGTGTGAAGTCATAAAATTGAGGTGTGTGAAGTGAGAATTGAGGTGTGTGAAGTCACGGAATTGAGGTGTGTGAAGTCAGAATGGAGGTGTGTGAAGTCACAGAATGGAGGTTTGTGAAGTCATAGAATGGAGGTGTGTGAAGTCATAGAATGGATGTTTCTGAAGTAGAATGAAGGTGTGTGAAGTCATAGAATGGAGTTGTGTGAAGTCAAAATGGAGGTGTGTGAACTCATAAAATGGAGATGTGTGAAGTCATGGAATGGAGGTGTGTGAAGTCCAAGAATATAGGTGTGTGAAGTCAAACAATGGTGGTGTGTGAAGTCACAGAATGCAGGTGTGTTAAGTCAAAGAATGGAAGTGTGTGAAGTCAAAATGGAGGTGTTTGAAGTCACAGAATGGAGGTGTGTGAAGTCACAGAATGAAGGTGTCTGAAGTCAGAATGCAGCTGTGTGAAGCCATAGAATGGAGGTGTGAGAAGACAGAATGGAGGTGTGTGAACTCATAGAATGGAGTGTGTGAAGTCACAATGGGGGTGTGTGAAGTCATAGAATGGGCGAGTGTGAAGTCAAATTGGAGGTGTGTGAAATCACAGAATGGAGGTGTGTCAACACAGAAATGGGGTGTGTGAAGTCATAGAATGGAGGTTTGTGAATTCATAGAATGGAAGTGTGTGAAATCATAGAATGGAGGTGTGTGAAGTCAAAGAATTGAGGTTTGTGAAGTCAGAATGGAGGTGTGTGAAGTCAGGATGGAGGTGGGTGAAGTCACAGAATGGAGGTGTGGGAACTCAGAATGGAGGTGTGTGGTCACAGAACGGAGGTTTGTGAAGTCATAGAATGGAGGTGCGTGAAGTCATAGAATGGATGTTTCTGAAGTGAGAATGTAGGTGTATGAAGTCAAAGAATAGAGGTGTGTGAAGTCAAAATGGCGATGTGTGAACTCATAGAATGGAGGTGTGTGAACTCATAGAATGGAGGTGTGTGAAGTCATAGAATGGAGGTGTGTGAAGTCAAAGAATGGAGGTGTGTGAAGTCAAACAAAAAGGTGTGTGAAGTCACAGAATGGAGGTGTGTGAACACATAGAATGGAGGTGCATGAAGTCAAAGAATGGAGGTGTGTGAATTCATCGAATGGAGGTGTGTGAAGTCATGGAATGGAGGTGTTTAAAGTCAGAATGGAGGTGTGTGAACTCATAGAAAGGAGGTGTGTGAAGTCACAATGCAGGTGTGCGAAGTCATAGAATGGAGGTGTGTGAGGTCATAGAATGGAGGTGTGTGAAGTCACAGGATGGAGGTGTGTGAAGTCATAGAATGGATGTTTGTTAAGTAAGAATGAAGGTGTGTTAAGTCATAGAATGGAGGTGTGTGAAGGCACAGAATGGAGGTGTGTGAAGTCATAGAATGGAGCTGTGTGAAGTCAGAATGGAGGTGTGTGAAGTCACAGAATGGAGGTGTGTGAACTCAGAATGGAGGTGTGTGAAGTCACAGAATGGAGGTGTGTTAAGTCACAGAACGGAGGTGTTTGAACTCAGAATGGAGGTGTGTGAAGTCACAGAATGAAGGTGTGTGAAGTCATAGAATGGAGATGTGTGAAATCATAGAATGGAGGTGTGAGAAGTCAGAGAATGGAGCTGTGTGAAGTCAGAATGGAAGTGTGCGAAGTCACAGAATGGAGGTGTTTGAAGTCATAGAATGGAGGTGTGTGAAGTCATAGAATGGATGTGGGTGAAGTCATAATGGAGGTGTGTGAAGTCACAGAATGGATGTGTGTGAAGCCATAGAATGGAGCTGTGTGAAGTCAGATTGGAGGTGCGTGAAGTCACAGAATGGAGGTGTGTTAAGTCACAGAACGGAAGTGTTTGAACTCAGAATGGAGGTGTGTGAATTCACAGAATGGAGGTGTGTGAAGTCATAGAATGGAGCTGTGTGAAGTCAGATTGGAGGTGTGTGAAGTCACAGAATGGAGGTGTGTGAAGTCAGAATGGAGGTGTGTGAAGTCACAGAACTGAGGTGTGTGAAGTCATAGAATGGAGGTGTGTGAAGTCATAGAATGGATGTGTGTGAAGTCATAATGGAGGTGTGTGAAGTCACAGAATTGAGGTGCGTGAAGTCACAGAATGGAGGTGTGTGAAGTCATAGAATGGAGGTGTGTGAAGTCATAGAATGGAGGTGTGTGAAGTCATAGAATGGATGTTTGTTAAGTAAGAAAGAAGGTGTGTTAAGTCATAGAATGGAGGTGTGCGAAGGCACAGAATGGAGGTGTGTGAAGTCATAGAATGGAGCTGTATGAAGTCAGAATGGAGGTGTGTGAACTCAGAATGGAGTTGTGTGAAGTCACAGAATGGAGGTGTGTTAAGTCACAGAATGGAGGTGTTTGAATTCAGAATGGAGGTGTGTGAAGTCACAGAATCAAGGTGTGTGAAGTCATAGAATGGATGTGTGTGAAGTCATAGAATGGAGGTGTGTGAAGTCATAATGGAGGCGTGTGAAGTCACAGACTTGAGGTGTGTGAAGTCACAGAATGGAGGTGTGTGAAGTCATAGAATGGAAGTGTGTGAAGTCAGAACGGAGGTGTGTGAACTCAGAATGGAGGTGTGGGAAGTCACAATGGAGGTGTGTGAAGTTATAGAATGGAGGTGTGTGAAGTCACAGAATGGAGGGGTGTGAAGTCAAAGACTGGAGGTGTGTGAAGTCATAGAATGGAGGTGTGTGAACTCATAGAATGGAGGTGTGTGAAGTAACAGAATGAAGGTGCGTTAAGTCACAGAATGCAGGTTTGTGAACCAAGAATGGAGGTGAGTGAAGTCACAGAATGGAGGTGTAGGAACTCATAGAATGGAGTTGTGTGAAGTCACAGAATGGAGGGGTGTGAATTAATAGAATGGAGGTGTGAGAAATCATAGAATGGAGGTGTGTGAGTTCACAGAATCGAGGTGTGTGAAGTCACAGAATGGAGGTGTGTGAAGTCACAGAATGGAGGTGTGTGAACTCACAATGGAGGTGTGTGAAGTCAAAGAATGGAGGTGTGTGAAGTCATAGAATGGAATTGTGTGAAGTCATAGAATGGAGGTGTGTGAAGTGAGAATTGAGGTGTGTGAAGTCTCGGAATTGAGGTGTGTGAACTCAGAATGGAGGTGTGTGAAGTCACAGAATGGAGGTTTGTGAAGTCATAGAATGGAGGTGTGTGAAGTCATAGAATGGATGTTTCTGAAGTAGAATGAAGGTGTGTGAAGTCATAGAATGGAGGTGTGTGAAATCAAAATGGAGGTGTGTGAACTCATAAAATGGAGATGTGTGAAGTCATGGAATGGAGGTGTGTGAAGTCCAAGAATATAGGTGTGTGAAGTCAAACAATGGTGGTGTGTGAAGTCACAGAATGCAGGTGTGTTAAGTCAAAGAATGGAAGTGTGTGAAGTCAAAATGGAGGTGTGTGAAGTCACAGAATGGAGGTGTGTGAAGTCACAGAATGAAGGTGTCTGAAGTCAGAATGCACCTGTGTGAAGCCATAGAATGGAGGTGTGTAAAGTCAGAATGGAGGTGTGTGAACTCATAGAATGGAGGTGTGTGAAGTCAGAATGGAGGTGTGTCAAGTCACAGAATGGAGGTGTGTGAAGTCAGAATGGAGGTGTGTGAACTCATAGAATGGATTTGTGTGAAGTCACAATGCAGGTGTGCGAAGTCATAGAATGGAGGTGTGTGAGGTCATAGAATGGAGGTGTGTGAAGTCACAGAATGGAAGTGTGTGAAGTCATAGAATTGATGTTTGTTAAGTAAGAATGAAGGTGTGTTAATTCATAGAATGGAGGTGTGTGAAGGCACAGAATGGAGGTGTGTGAAGTCATAGAATGGAGCTGTGGGAAGTCAGAATGGAGGTGTGTGAAGTCACAGAATGGGGGTGTGTGAACTCAGAATGGAGGTGTGGGAAGTCAGAGAATGGAGCTGTGTGAAGTCAGAATAGAGGTGTGCGAAGTCACAGAATGGAGGTGTGTGAAGTCATAGAATGGAGGTGTGTGAAGTCATAGAATGGATGTGTGTGAAATCATAATGGAGGTGTGTGAAGTCACAGAATGGATATATGTGAAGTCATAGAATGGAGCTCTGTGAAGTCAGATTGGAGGTGTGTGAAGTCACAGAATGGATGTGTGTGAAGTCAGAATGGAGGTGTGTGAAGTCACAGAACTGAGGTGTGTGAAGTCATAGAATGGAGGTGTGTGAAGTCATAGAATGGATGTGTGTGAAGTCATAATGGAGGTGTGTGAAGTCACAGAATTGAGGTGCGTGAAGTCACAGAATGGAGGTGTGTGAAGTCATAGAATGGAGTTGTGTGAAGTCATAGAATGGAGGTGTGTGAAGTCATAGAATGGAGGTGTGTGAAGGCACAGAATGGAGGTGTGTGAAGTCATAGAATGGAGCTGTGTGAAGTCAGAATGGAGGTGTGTGAAGTCATAGAATGGAGGTGTGTGAACTCAGAATGGAGGTGTGTGAAGTCACAGAATGGTGGTGTGTTAAGTCACAGAATGGAGGTGTGTGAACTCAGAATGCAGGTGTGTGAAGTCACAGAATGGAGGTGTGTGAAGTCATAGAATGGATGTGTGTGAAGTCATAGAATGGATGTGTGTGAAGTCATAGAATGGAGGTGTGTGAAGTCATAATGGAAGCGTGTGAAGTCACAGAATTGAGGTGTGTGAAGTCACAGAATAGAGGTGTGTGAAGTCATAGAATGGAAGTGTATGAAGTCAGGACGGAGGTGTGTGAACTCAGATTGGAGGTGTGGGAAGTCACAATGGAGGTGTGTGAAGTTATAGAATGGAGGTGTGTGAAGTCACAGAATGGAGGGGTGTGAAGTCAAAGACTGGAGGTGTGTGAAGTCATAGAATGGAGGGGTGTGAACTCATAGAATGGAGGTGTGTGAAGTCACAGAATGAAGGTGCGTTAAGTCACAGAATGGAGGTTTGTGAACTCAGAATGGAGGTGTGTGAAGTCACAGAATGGAGGTGTGGGAAGTCATAGAATGGAGGTGTGTGAAGTCACAGAAAGGAGGTGTGTGAATTAATAGAATTTAGGTGTGAGAAATCATAGAATGGAGGTGTGTGAGGTCACAGAATGGAGGTGTGTGAAGTCACAGAATGGAGGTGTGTGAAGTCACAGAATGGAGGTGTGTGAACTCACAATGGAGGTGTGTGAAGTCAAAGAATAGAGGTGTGTGAAGTCATAGAATGGAATGGTGTGAAGTCATAGAATGGAGGTGTGTGAAGTGAGAATTGAGGTGTGTGAAGTCACGGAATTGAGGTATGTGAACTCAGAATGGAGGTGTGTGAAGTCACAGATTGGAGGTTTGGGAAGTCATAGAATGGAGGTGTGTGAAGTCATAGAATGGATGTTTCTGAAGTAGAATGAAGGTGTGTGAAGTCATAGAATGGAGGTGTGTGAAGTCAAAATGGAGGTGTGTGAACACATAAAATGGAGATGTGTGAAGTCATGGAATGGAGGTGTGTGAAGTCCAAGAATATAGGTGTGTGAAGTCAAACAATGGTGGTGTGTGAAGTCACAGAATGCAGGTGTGTTAAGTCAAAGAATGGAAGTGTGTGAAGTCAAAATGGAGGTGTGTGAAGTCACAGAATGAAGGTGTCTGAAGTCAGAATGCACCTGTGTGAAGCCATAGAATGGTGGTGTGTAAAGTCAGAATGGAGGTGTGTGAACTCATAGAATGGAGTTTGTGAAGTCCCAATGGGGGTGTGTGAAGTCATAGAATGGGGGTGTGTGAAGTCAATTTGGAGGTGTGTGAAATCACAGAATGGAGGTGTGTCAACTCAGAAATGAGGTGTGTGAAGTCATAGAATGGAGGTGTGTGAATTCATAGAATGGAAGTGTGTGAAATCATAGAATGGAAGTGTGTGAAGTCAAAGAATTGAGGTTTGTGAAGTCAGAATGGAGGTGTGTGAAGTCAGGATGGAGGTGGGTGAAGTCACAGAATGGAGGTGTGGGAACTCAGAATGGAGGAGTGTGGTCACAGAACGGAGGTTTGTGAAGTCATAGAATGCAGGTGCGTGAAGTCATAGAATGGATGTTTCTGAAGTGAGAATGAAGGTGTATTAAGTCAAAGAATGGAGGTGTGTGAAGTCAAAATGGAGGTGTGTGAACTCATAGAATGGAGCTGTGTGAACTCATAGAATGGAGGTGTGTGAAGTCATGGATTGGAGGTGTGTGAAGTCAAAGAATGGGGGTGTGTGAAGTCAAACAATAAAGGTGTGTGAAGTCACAGAATGGAGGTGCGTGAACTCATAGAATGGAGGTGCAGGAAGTCAAAGAAAGGAGGTGTGTGAATTCATCGAATGGAGGTGTGTGAAGTCATGGAATGGAGGTGTGTGAAGTCAGATGGAGTTGTGTGAAGTCATAGAATGGAGGTGTGTGAAGTCAGAATGGAGGTGTGTCAAGTCATAGAATGGAGGTGTGTGAAGTCAGAATGGAGGTGTGTGAACTCATAGAATGGAGGTGTGTGAAGTCACAATGCAGGTGTGCGAAGTCATAGAATGGAGGTTTGTGAGGTCATAGAATGGAGGTGTGTGAAGTCACAGAATGGAGGTGTGTGAAGTCATAGAATGGATGTTTGTTAAGTAAGAATGAAGGGGTGTTAAGTCATAGAATGGAGGTGTGTGAAGTCATAGAATGGAGCTGTGAGAAGTCAGAATGGAGGTGTGTGAAGTCACAGAATGGAGGTGTGTGAACTCAGAATGGAGGTGTGTGAAGTCACAGAATGGAGGTGTGTGAAGTCATAGAATGGAGGTGTTTTAAGTCACACAATGGGGGTGTGTGAAGTCATAGAATAGAGGTGTGTGAAGTCATAGAAAGGAGGTGTGTGAAATCATAGAATGGAGGTGTGGGAATTCAGAGAATGGAGCTGTGTGAAGTCAGAATGGAGGTCTGCGAAGTCACAGAAAGAAGGTGTGTGAAGTCATAGAATGGAGGTGTGTGAAGTCATAGAATGGATGTGTGTGAGGTCATAATGGAGGTGTGTGAAGTCACAGAATGGAGGTGTGTGAAGTCATAGAATGGAGCTGTGTGAAGTCAGATTGGATGTGTGTGAAGTCACAGAATGGAGGTGTGTTAAGTCACAGAACGGAGGTGTTTGAACTCAGAATGGAGGTGTGTGAATTCACAGAATGGTGGTGTGTGAAGTCATAGAATGGAGCTGTGTGAAGTCAGATTGGAGGTCTATGAAGTCACAGAATGGAGGTGTGTGAACTCAGAATGGAGGTGTGTGAAGTTACAGAATCTAGGTGTGTGGAGTCATAGAATGGAGGTGTGTGAAGTCACAGAATGGAGGTGTGTGAAGTCATAGAATGGATATGTGTGAAGATAGAACGGAGGTGTGTGAACTCAGATTGGAGGTGTGGGAAGTCACAATGGAGGTGTGTGAAGTTATAGAATGGAGGTGTGTGAAGTCACAGAATGGAGGGGTGTGAACTCAGAATGGAGGTATGGGAAGTCAGAGAATGGAGCTGTGTGAAGTCAGAATGGAGGTGTGCGAAGTCACAGAATGGAGGTGTGTGACGTCATAGAATGGAGGTGTGTGAAGTCATAGAATGGATGTGTGTGAAATCATAATGGAGGTGTGTGAAGTCACAGAATGGATATATGTCAAGTCATAGAATGGAGCTGTGTGAAGTCAGATTGGAGGTGTGTGAAGTCCCAGAATGGAGGTGTGTTAAGTCACAGAACGGAGGTGTTTGAACTCAGAATGGAGGTGTGTGAAGTCACAGAATGGAGGTGTGTGAAGTCATAGAATGGAGCTGTGTGAAGTCAGATTGGAGGTGTGTGAAGTCACAGAACTGAGGTGTGTGAAGTCATAGAATGGAGGTGTGTGAAGTGATAGAATGGATGTGTGTGAAGTCATAATGGAGGTGTGTGAAGTCACAGAATTGAGGTGCGTGAAGTCACAGAATGGAGGTGTGTGAAGTCATAGAATGGAGTTGTGTGAAGTCATAGAATGGAGGTGTGTGAAGTCATAGAATGGAGGTGTGTGAAGTCAGATTGGAGGTGTGTGAAGTCACAGAATGGATGTGTGTGAAGTCAGAATGGAGGTGTGTGAAGTCACAGAACTGAGGTGTGTGAAGTCATAGAATGGAGGTGTGTGAAGTCATAGAATGGATGTGTGTGAAGTCATATTGGAGGTGTGTGAAGTCACAGAATTGAGGTGCGTGAAGTCACAGAATGGAGGTGTGTGAAGTCATAGAATGGAGTTGTGTGAAGTCATAGAATGGAGGTGTGTGAAGTCATAGGATGGAGGTGTGTGAAGGCACAGAATGGAGGTGTGTCAAGTCATAGAATGGAGCTGTGTGAAGTCAGAATGGAGGTGTGTGAAGTCATAGAATGGAGGTGTGTGAACTCAGAATGGAGGTGTGTGAAGTCACAGAATGGAGGTGTGTTAAGTCACAGAATGGAGGTGTGTGAACTCAGAATGCAGGTGTGTGAAGTCACAGAATGGAGGTGTGTGAAGTCATAGAATGGATGTGTGTGAAGTCATAGAATGGATGTGTGTGAAGTCATAGAATTGAGGTGTGTGAACTCATAATGGAAGCGTGTGAAGTCACAGAATTGAGGTGTGTGAAGTCACAGAATAGAGGTGTGTGAAGTCATAGAATGGAAGTGTATGAAGTCAGGACGGAGGTGTGTGAACTCAGATTGGAGGTGTGGGAAGTCACAATGGAGGTGTGTGAAGTTACAGAATGGAGGTGTGTGAAGTCACAGAATGGAGGGGTGTGAAGTCAAAGACTGGAGGTGTGTGAACTCATAGAATGGAGGTGCATGAAGTCAAACAATAAAGGTGTGTGAAGTCACAGAATGGAGGTGTGTGAACTCATAGAATGGAGGTGCATGAAATCAAAGAAAGGAGGTGTGTGAATTCATCGAATGGAGGTGTGTGAAGTCATGGAATGGAGGTGTGTGAAGTCAGATGGAGTTGTGTGAAGTCATAGAATGGAGGTGTGTGAAGTCATAATGGAGGTGTGCGAAGTCATAGAATGGAGGTTTGTGAGGTCATAGAATGGAGGTGTGTGAAGTCACAGAATGGAGGTGTGTGAAGTCATAGAATGGATGTTTGTTAACTAAGAATGAAGGGGTGTTAAGTCATAGAATGGAGGTGTGTGAAGGCACAGCATGGAGGTGTGTGAAGTCATAGAATGGAGCTGTGAGAAGTCAGAATGGAGGTGTGTGAAGTCACAGAATTGAGGTGTGTGAACTCAGAATGGAGGTGTGTGAAGTCACAGAATGGAGGTGTGTGAAGTCATAGAATGGAGGTGTGTTAAGTCACACAATGGGGGTGTGTGAAGTCATAGAATAGAGGTGTGTGAAGTCATAGAATGGAAGTGTGTGAAATCATAGAATGGAGGTGTGGGAAGTCAGAGAATGGAGCTGTGTGAAGTCAGAATGGAGGTCTGCGAAGTCACAGAATGAAGGTGTGTGAAGTCATAGAATGGAGGTGTGTGAAGTCATAGAATGGATGTGTGTGAGGTCATAATGGAGGTGTGTGAAGTCACAGAATGGAGGTGTGTGAAGTCATAGAATGGAGCTGTGTGAAGTCAGATTGGATGTGTGTGAAGTCACAGAATGGAGGTGTGTTAAGTCACAGAACGGAGGTGTTTGAACTCAGAATGGAGGTGTGTGAATTCACAGAATGGTGGTGTGTGAAGTCATAGAATGGAGCTGTGTGAAGTCAGATTGGAGGTCTATGAAGTCACAGAATGGAGGTGTGTGAACTCAGAATGGAGGTGTGTGAAGTTACAGAATCTAGGTGTGTGGAGTCATAGAATGGAGGTGTGTGAAGTCACAGAATGGAGGTGTGTGAAGTCATAGAATGGATGTGTGTGAAGATAGAACGGAGGTGTGTGAACTCAGATTGGAGGTGTGGGAAGTCACAATGGAGCTGTGTGAAGTTACAGAATGGAGGTGTGTGAAGTCACAGAATGGAGGGGTGTGAAGTCAAAGACTGGAGGTGTGTGAAGTCATAGAATGGTGGTGTGTGAATTCCAAGAATATAGGTGTGTGAAGTCAAACAATGGTGGTGTGTGAAGTCACAGAATGCAGGTGTGTTAAGTCAAAGAATGGAAGTGTGTGAAGTCAAAATGGAGGTGTGTGAAGTCACAGAATGGAGGTGTGTGAAGTCACAGAATGAAGGTGTCTGAAGTCAGAATGCACCTGTGTGAAGCCATAGAATGGAGGTGTGTAAAGTCAGAATGGAGGTGTGTGAACTCATAGAATGGAGGTGTGTGAAGTCAGAATGGAGGTGTGTCAAGTCACAGAATGGAGGTGTGTGAAGTCAGAATGGAGGTGTGTGAACTCATAGAATGGATTTGTGTGAAGTCACAATGCAGGTGTGCGAAGTCATAGAATGGAGGTGTGTGAGGTCATAGAATGGAGGTGTGTGAAGTCACAGAATGGAGGTGTGTGAAGTCATAGAATTGATGTTTGTTAAGTAAGAATGAAGGTGTGTTAATTCATAGAATGGAGGTGTGTGAAGGCACAGAATGGAGGTGTGTGAAGTCATAGAATGGAGCTGTGGGAAGTCAGAATGGAGGTGTGTGAAGTCACAGAATGGAGGTGTGTGAACTCAGAATGGAGGTGTGGGAAGTCAGAGAATGGAGCTGTGTGAAGTCAGAATGGAGGTGTGCGAAGTCACAGAATGGAGGTGTGTGAAGTCATAGAATGGAGGTGTGTGAAGTCATAGAATGGATGTGTGTGAAATCATAATGGAGGTGTGTGAAGTCACAGAATGGATATATGTGAAGTCATAGAATGGAGCTCTGTGAAGTCAGATTGGAGGTGTGTGAAGTCACAGAATGGATGTGTGTGAAGTCAGAATGGAGGTGTGTGAAGTCACAGAACTGAGGTGTGTGAAGTCATAGAATGGAGGTGTGTGAAGTCATAGAATGGATGTGTGTGAAGTCATAATGGAGGTGTGTGAAGTCACAGAATTGAGGTGCGTGAAGTCACAGAATGGAGGTGTGTGAAGTCATAGAATGGAGTTGTGTGAAGTCATAGAATGGAGGTGTGTGAAGTCATAGGATGGAGGTGTGTGAAGGCACAGAATGGAGGTGTGTCAAGTCATAGAATGGAGCTGTGTGAAGTCAGAATGGAGGTGTGTGAAGTCATAGAATGGAGGTGTGTGAACTCAGAATGGAGGTGTGTGAAGTCACAGAATGGAGGTGTGTTAAGTCACAGAATGGAGGTGTGTGAACTCAGAATGCAGGTGTGTGAAGTCACAGAATGGAGGTGTGTGAAGTCATAGAATGGATGTGTGTGAAGTCATAGAATGGATGTGTGTGAAGTCATAGAATGGAGGTGTGTGAAGTCATAATGGAAGCGTGTGAAGTCACAGAATTGAGGTGTGTGAAGTCACAGAATAGAGGTGTGTGAAGTCATAGAATGGAAGTGTATGAAGTCAGGACGGAGGTGTGTGAACTCAGATTGGAGGTGTGGGAAGTCACAATGGAGGTGTGTGAAGTTACAGAATGGAGGTGTGTGAAGTCACAGAATGGAGGGGTGTGAAGTCAAAGACTGGAGGTGTGTGAACTCATAGAATGGAGGTGCATGAAGTCAAACAATAAAGGTGTGTGAAGTCACAGAATGGAGGTGTGTGAACTCATAGAATGGAGGTGCATGAAATCAAAGAAAGGAGGTGTGTGAATTCATCGAATGGAGGTGTGTGAAGTCATGGAATGGAGGTGTGTGAAGTCAGATGGAGTTGTGTGAAGTCATAGAATGGAGGTGTGTGAAGTCATAATGGAGGTGTGCGAAGTCATAGAATGGAGGTTTGTGAGGTCATAGAATGGAGGTGTGTGAAGTCACAGAATGGAGGTGTGTGAAGTCATAGAATGGATGTTTGTTAACTAAGAATGAAGGGGTGTTAAGTCATAGAATGGAGGTGTGTGAAGGCACAGCATGGAGGTGTGTGAAGTCATAGAATGGAGCTGTGAGAAGTCAGAATGGAGGTGTGTGAAGTCACAGAATTGAGGTGTGTGAACTCAGAATGGAGGTGTGTGAAGTCACAGAATGGAGGTGTGTGAAGTCATAGAATGGAGGTGTGTTAAGTCACACAATGGGGGTGTGTGAAGTCATAGAATAGAGGTGTGTGAAGTCATAGAATGGAAGTGTGTGAAATCATAGAATGGAGGTGTGGGAAGTCAGAGAATGGAGCTGTGTGAAGTCAGAATGGAGGTCTGCGAAGTCACAGAATGAAGGTGTGTGAAGTCATAGAATGGAGGTGTGTGAAGTCATAGAATGGATGTGTGTGAGGTCATAATGGAGGTGTGTGAAGTCACAGAATGGAGGTGTGTGAAGTCATAGAATGGAGCTGTGTGAAGTCAGATTGGATGTGTGTGAAGTCACAGAATGGAGGTGTGTTAAGTCACAGAACGGAGGTGTTTGAACTCAGAATGGAGGTGTGTGAATTCACAGAATGGTGGTGTGTGAAGTCATAGAATGGAGCTGTGTGAAGTCAGATTGGAGGTCTATGAAGTCACAGAATGGAGGTGTGTGAACTCAGAATGGAGGTGTGTGAAGTTACAGAATCTAGGTGTGTGGAGTCATAGAATGGAGGTGTGTGAAGTCACAGAATGGAGGTGTGTGAAGTCATAGAATGGATGTGTGTGAAGATAGAACGGAGGTGTGTGAACTCAGATTGGAGGTGTGGGAAGTCACAATGGAGCTGTGTGAAGTTACAGAATGGAGGTGTGTGAAGTCACAGAATGGAGGGGTGTGAAGTCAAAGACTGGAGGTGTGTGAAGTCATAGAATGGTGGTGTGTGAAGTCCAAGAATATAGGTGTGTGAAGTCAAACAATGGTGGTGTGTGAAGTCACAGAATGCAGGTGTGTTAAGTCAAAGAATGGAAGTGTGTGAAGTCAAAATGGAGGTGTGTGAAGTCACAGAATGGAGGTGTGTGAAGTCACAGAATGAAGGTGTCTGAAGTCAGAATGCACCTGTGTGAAGCCATAGAATGGAGGTGTGTAAAGTCAGAATGGAGGTGTGTGAACTCATAGAATGGAGGTGTGTGAAGTCAGAATGGAGGTGTGTCAAGTCACAGAATGGAGGTGTGTGAAGTCAGAATGGAGGTGTGTGAACTCATAGAATGGATTTGTGTGAAGTCACAATGCAGGTGTGCGAAGTCATAGAATGGAGGTGTGTGAGGTCATAGAATGGAGGTGTGTGAAGTCACAGAATGGAGGTGTGTGAAGTCATAGAATTGATGTTTGTTAAGTAAGAATGAAGGTGTGTTAATTCATAGAATGGAGGTGTGTGAAGGCACAGAATGGAGGTGTGTGAAGTCATAGAATGGAGCTGTGGGAAGTCAGAATGGAGGTGTGTGAAGTCACAGAATGGAGGTGTGTGAACTCAGAATGGAGGTGTGGGAAGTCAGAGAATGGAGCTGTGTGAAGTCAGAATGGAGGTGTGCGAAGTCACAGAATGGAGGTGTGTGAAGTCATAGAATGGAGGTGTGTGAAGTCATAGAATGGATGTGCGTGAAATCATAATGGAGGTGTGTGAAGTCACAGAATGGATATATGTGAAGTCATAGAATGGAGCTCTGTGAAGTCAGATTGGAGGTGTGTGAAGTCACAGAATGGATGTGTGTGAAGTCAGAATGGAGGTGTGTGAAGTCACAGAACTGAGGTGTGTGAAGTCATAGAATGGAGGTGTGTGAAGTCATAGAATGGATGTGTGTGAAGTCATAATGGAGGTGTGTGAAGTCACAGAATTGAGGTGCGTGAAGTCACAGAATGGAGGTGTGTGAAGTCATAGAATGGAGTTGTGTGAAGTCATAGAATGGAGGTGTGTGAAGTCATAGAATGGAGGTGTGTGAAGGCACAGAATGGAGGTGTGTCAAGTCATAGAATGGAGCTGTGTGAAGTCAGAATGGAGGTGTGTGAAGTCATAGAATGGAGGTGTGTGAACTCAGAATGGAGGTGTGTGAAGTCACAGAATGGAGGTGTGTTAAGTCACAGAATGGAGGTGTGTGAACTCAGAATGCAGGTGTGTGAAGTCACAGAATGGAGGTGTGTGAAGTCATAGAATGGATGTGTGTGAAGTCATAGAATGGATGTGTGTGAAGTCATAGAATGGAGGTGTGTGAAGTCATAATGGAAGCGTGTGAAGTCACAGAATTGAGGTGTGTGAAGTCACAGAATAGAGGTGTGTGAAGTCATAGAATGGAAGTGTATGAAGTCAGGACGGAGGTGTGTGAACTCAGATTGGAGGTGTGGGAAGTCACAATGGAGGTGTGTGAAGTTACAGAATGGAGGTGTGTGAAGTCACAGAATGGAGGGGTGTGAAGTCAAAGACTGGAGGTGTGTGAACTCATAGAATGGAGGTGCATGAAGTCAAACAATAAAGGTGTGTGAAGTCACAGAATGGAGGTGTGTGAACTCATAGAATGGAGGTGCATGAAATCAAAGAAAGGAGGTGTGTGAATTCATCGAATGGAGGTGTGTGAAGTCATGGAATGGAGGTGTGTGAAGTCAGATGGAGTTGTGTGAAGTCATAGAATGGAGGTGTGTGAAGTCATAATGGAGGTGTGCGAAGTCATAGAATGGAGGTTTGTGAGGTCATAGAATGGAGGTGTGTGAAGTCACAGAATGGAGGTGTGTGAAGTCATAGAATGGATGTTTGTTAACTAAGAATGAAGGGGTGTTAAGTCATAGAATGGAGGTGTGTGAAGGCACAGCATGGAGGTGTGTGAAGTCATAGAATGGAGCTGTGAGAAGTCAGAATGGAGGTGTGTGAAGTCACAGAATTGAGGTGTGTGAACTCAGAATGGAGGTGTGTGAAGTCACAGAATGGAGGTGTGTGAAGTCATAGAATGGAGGTGTGTTAAGTCACACAATGGGGGTGTGTGAAGTCATAGAATAGAGGTGTGTGAAGTCATAGAATGGAAGTGTGTGAAATCATAGAATGGAGGTGTGGGAAGTCAGAGAATGGAGCTGTGTGAAGTCAGAATGGAGGTCTGCGAAGTCACAGAATGAAGGTGTGTGAAGTCATAGAATGGAGGTGTGTGAAGTCATAGAATGGATGTGTGTGAGGTCATAATGGAGGTGTGTGAAGTCACAGAATGGAGGTGTGTGAAGTCATAGAATGGAGCTGTGTGAAGTCAGATTGGATGTGTGTGAAGTCACAGAATGGAGGTGTGTTAAGTCACAGAACGGAGGTGTTTGAACTCAGAATGGAGGTGTGTGAATTCACAGAATGGTGGTGTGTGAAGTCATAGAATGGAGCTGTGTGAAGTCAGATTGGAGGTCTATGAAGTCACAGAATGGAGGTGTGTGAACTCAGAATGGAGGTGTGTGAAGTTACAGAATCTAGGTGTGTGGAGTCATAGAATGGAGGTGTGTGAAGTCACAGAATGGAGGTGTGTGAAGTCATAGAATGGATATGTGTGAAGATAGAACGGAGGTGTGTGAACTCAGATTGGAGGTGTGGGAAGTCACAATGGAGGTGTGTGAAGTTATAGAATGGAGGTGTGTGAAGTCACAGAATGGAGGGGTGTGAACTCAGAATGGAGGTATGGGAAGTCAGAGAATGGAGCTGTGTGAAGTCAGAATGGGGGTGTGCGAAGTCACAGAATGGAGGTGTGTGAAGTCATAGAATGGAGGTGTGTGAAGTCATAGAATGGATGTGTGTGAAATCATAATGGAGGTGTGTGAAGTCACAGAATGGATATATGTCAAGTCATAGAATGGAGCTGTGTGAAGTCAGATTGGAGGTGTGTGAAGTCCCAGAATGGAGGTGTGTTAAGTCACAGAACGGAGGTGTTTGAACTCAGAATGGAGGTGTGTGAAGTCACAGAATGGAGGTGTGTGAAGTCATAGAATGGAGCTGTGTGAAGTCAGATTGGAGGTGTGTGAAGTCACAGAACTGAGGTGTGTGAAGTCATAGAATGGAGGTGTGTGAAGTGATAGAATGGATGTGTGTGAAGTCATAATGGAGGTGTGTGAAGTCACAGAATTGAGGTGCGTGAAGTCACAGAATGGAGGTGTGTGAAGTCATAGAATGGAGTTGTGTGAAGTCATAGAATGGAGGTGTGTGAAGTCATAGAATGGAGGTGTGTGAAGTCAGATTGGAGGTGTGTGAAGTCACAGAATGGATGTGTGTGAAGTCAGAATGGAGGTGTGTGAAGTCACAGAACTGAGGTGTGTGAAGTCATAGAATGGAGGTGTGTGAAGTCATAGAATGGATGTGTGTGAAGTCATATTGGAGGTGTGTGAAGTCACAGAATTGAGGTGCGTGAAGTCACAGAATGGAGGTGTGTGAAGTCATAGAATGGAGTTGTGTGAAGTCATATAATGGAGGTGTGTGAAGTCATAGGATGGAGGTGTGTGAAGGCACAGAATGGAGGTGTGTCAAGTCATAGAATGGAGCTGTGTGAAGTCAGAATGGAGGTGTGTGAAGTCATAGAATGGAGGTGTGTGAACTCAGAATGGAGGTGTGTGAAGTCACAGAATGGAGGTGTGTTAAGTCACAGAATGGAGGTGTGTGAACTCAGAATGCAGGTGTGTGAAGTCACAGAATGGAGGTGTGTGAAGTCATAGAATGGATGTGTGTGAAGTCATAGAATGGATGTGTGTGAAGTCATAGAATGGAGGTGTGTGAAGTCATAATGGAAGCGTGTGAAGTCACAGAATTGAGGTGTGTGAAGTCACAGAATAGAGGTGTGTGAAGTCATAGAATGGAAGTGTATGAAGTCAGGACGGAGGTGTGTGAACTCAGATTGGAGGTGTGGGAAGTCACAATGGAGGTGTGTGAAGTTACAGAATGGAGGTGTGTGAAGTCACAGAATGGAGGGGTGTGAAGTCAAAGACTGGAGGTGTGTGAACTCATAGAATGGAGGTGCATGAAGTCAAACAATAAAGGTGTGTGAAGTCACAGAATGGAGGTGTGTGAACTATAGAATGGAGGTGCATGAAATCAAAGAAAGGAGGTGTGTGAATTCATCGAATGGAGGTGTGTGAAGTCATGGAATGGAGGTGTGTGAAGTCAGATGGAGTTGTGTGAAGTCATAGAATGGAGGTGTGTGAAGTCATAATGGAGGTGTGCGAAGTCATAGAATGGAGGTTTGTGAGGTCATAGAATGGAGGTGTGTGAAGTCACAGAATGGAGGTGTGTGAAGTCATAGAATGGATGTTTGTTAACTAAGAATGAAGGGGTGTTAAGTCATAGAATGGAGGTGTGTGAAGGCACAGCATGGAGGTGTGTGAAGTCATAGAATGGAGCTGTGAGAAGTCAGAATGGAGGTGTGTGAAGTCACAGAATTGAGGTGTGTGAACTCAGAATGGAGGTGTGTGAAGTCACAGAATGGAGGTGTGTGAAGTCATAGAATGGAGGTGTGTTAAGTCACACAATGGGGGTGTGTGAAGTCATAGAATAGAGGTGTGTGAAGTCATAGAATGGAAGTGTGTGAAATCATAGAATGGAGGTGTGGGAAGTCAGAGAATGGAGCTGTGTGAAGTCAGAATGGAGGTCTGCGAAGTCACAGAATGAAGGTGTGTGAAGTCATAGAATGGAGGTGTGTGAAGTCATAGAATGGATGTGTGTGAGGTCATAATGGAGGTGTGTGAAGTCACAGAATGGAGGTGTGTGAAGTCATAGAATGGAGCTGTGTGAAGTCAGATTGGATGTGTGTGAAGTCACAGAATGGAGGTGTGTTAAGTCACAGAACGGAGGTGTTTGAACTCAGAATGGAGGTGTGTGAATTCACAGAATGGTGGTGTGTGAAGTCATAGAATGGAGCTGTGTGAAGTCAGATTGGAGGTCTATGAAGTCACAGAATGGAGGTGTGTGAACTCAGAATGGAGGTGTGTGAAGTTACAGAATCTAGGTGTGTGGAGTCATAGAATGGAGGTGTGTGAAGTCACAGAATGGAGGTGTGTGAAGTCATAGAATGGATGTGTGTGAAGATAGAACGGAGGTGTGTGAACTCAGATTGGAGGTGTGGGAAGTCACAATGGAGCTGTGTGAAGTTACAGAATGGAGGTGTGTGAAGTCACAGAATGGAGGGGTGTGAAGTCAAAGACTGGAGGTGTGTGAAGTCATAGAATGGTGGTGTGTGAAGTCCAAGAATATAGGTGTGTGAAGTCAAACAATGGTGGTGTGTGAAGTCACAGAATGCAGGTGTGTTAAGTCAAAGAATGGAAGTGTGTGAAGTCAAAATGGAGGTGTGTGAAGTCACAGAATGGAGGTGTGTGAAGTCACAGAATGAAGGTGTCTGAAGTCAGAATGCACCTGTGTGAAGCCATAGAATGGAGGTGTGTAAAGTCAGAATGGAGGTGTGTGAACTCATAGAATGGAGGTGTGTGAAGTCAGAATGGAGGTGTGTCAAGTCACAGAATGGAGGTGTGTGAAGTCAGAATGGAGGTGTGTGAACTCATAGAATGGATTTGTGTGAAGTCACAATGCAGGTGTGCGAAGTCATAGAATGGAGGTGTGTGAGGTCATAGAATGGAGGTGTGTGAAGTCACAGAATGGAGGTGTGTGAAGTCATAGAATTGATGTTTGTTAAGTAAGAATGAAGGTGTGTTAATTCATAGAATGGAGGTGTGTGAAGGCACAGAATGGAGGTGTGTGAAGTCATAGAATGGAGCTGTGGGAAGTCAGAATGGAGGTGTGTGAAGTCACAGAATGGAGGTGTGTGAACTCAGAATGGAGGTGTGGGAAGTCAGAGAATGGAGCTGTGTGAAGTCAGAATGGAGGTGTGCGAAGTCACAGAATGGAGGTGTGTGAAGTCATAGAATGGAGGTGTGTGAAGTCATAGAATGGATGTGTGTGAAATCATAATGGAGGTGTGTGAAGTCACAGAATGGATATATGTGAAGTCATAGAATGGAGCTCTGTGAAGTCAGATTGGAGGTGTGTGAAGTCACAGAATGGATGTGTGTGAAGTCAGAATGGAGGTGTGTGAAGTCACAGAACTGAGGTGTGTGAAGTCATAGAATGGAGGTGTGTGAAGTCATAGAATGGATGTGTGTGAAGTCATAATGGAGGTGTGTGAAGTCACAGAATTGAGGTGCGTGAAGTCACAGAATGGAGGTGTGTGAAGTCATAGAATGGAGTTGTGTGAAGTCATAGAATGGAGGTGTGTGAAGTCATAGAATGGAGGTGTGTGAAGGCACAGAATGGAGGTGTGTCAAGTCATAGAATGGAGCTGTGTGAAGTCAGAATGGAGGTGTGTGAAGTCATAGAATGGAGGTGTGTGAACTCAGAATGGAGGTGTGTGAAGTCACAGAATGGAGGTGTGTTAAGTCACAGAATGGAGGTGTGTGAACTCAGAATGCAGGTGTGTGAAGTCACAGAATGGAGGTGTGTGAAGTCATAGAATGGATGTGTGTGAAGTCATAGAATGGATGTGTGTGAAGTCATAGAATGGAGGTGTGTGAAGTCATAATGGAAGCGTGTGAAGTCACAGAATTGAGGTGTGTGAAGTCACAGAATAGAGGTGTGTGAAGTCATAGAATGGAAGTGTATGAAGTCAGGACGGAGGTGTGTGAACTCAGATTGGAGGTGTGGGAAGTCACAATGGAGGTGTGTGAAGTTACAGAATGGAGGTGTGTGAAGTCACAGAATGGAGGGGTGTGAAGTCAAAGACTGGAGGTGTGTGAACTCATAGAATGGAGGTGCATGAAGTCAAACAATAAAGGTGTGTGAAGTCACAGAATGGAGGTGTGTGAACTCATAGAATGGAGGTGCATGAAATCAAAGAAAGGAGGTGTGTGAATTCATCGAATGGAGGTGTGTGAAGTCATGGAATGGAGGTGTGTGAAGTCAGATGGAGTTGTGTGAAGTCATAGAATGGAGGTGTGTGAAGTCATAATGGAGGTGTGCGAAGTCATAGAATGGAGGTTTGTGAGGTCATAGAATGGAGGTGTGTGAAGTCACAGAATGGAGGTGTGTGAAGTCATAGAATGGATGTTTGTTAACTAAGAATGAAGGGGTGTTAAGTCATAGAATGGAGGTGTGTGAAGGCACAGCATGGAGGTGTGTGAAGTCATAGAATGGAGCTGTGAGAAGTCAGAATGGAGGTGTGTGAAGTCACAGAATTGAGGTGTGTGAACTCAGAATGGAGGTGTGTGAAGTCACAGAATGGAGGTGTGTGAAGTCATAGAATGGAGGTGTGTTAAGTCACACAATGGGGGTGTGTGAAGTCATAGAATAGAGGTGTGTGAAGTCATAGAATGGAAGTGTGTGAAATCATAGAATGGAGGTGTGGGAAGTCAGAGAATGGAGCTGTGTGAAGTCAGAATGGAGGTCTGCGAAGTCACAGAATGAAGGTGTGTGAAGTCATAGAATGGAGGTGTGTGAAGTCATAGAATGGATGTGTGTGAGGTCATAATGGAGGTGTGTGAAGTCACAGAATGGAGGTGTGTGAAGTCATAGAATGGAGCTGTGTGAAGTCAGATTGGATGTGTGTGAAGTCACAGAATGGAGGTGTGTTAAGTCACAGAACGGAGGTGTTTGAACTCAGAATGGAGGTGTGTGAATTCACAGAATGGTGGTGTGTGAAGTCATAGAATGGAGCTGTGTGAAGTCAGATTGGAGGTCTATGAAGTCACAGAATGGAGGTGTGTGAACTCAGAATGGAGGTGTGTGAAGTTACAGAATCTAGGTGTGTGGAGTCATAGAATGGAGGTGTGTGAAGTCACAGAATGGAGGTGTGTGAAGTCATAGAATGGATGTGTGTGAAGATAGAACGGAGGTGTGTGAACTCAGATTGGAGGTGTGGGAAGTCACAATGGAGCTGTGTGAAGTTACAGAATGGAGGTGTGTGAAGTCACAGAATGGAGGGGTGTGAAGTCAAAGACTGGAGGTGTGTGAAGTCATAGAATGGTGGTGTGTGAAGTCCAAGAATATAGGTGTGTGAAGTCAAACAATGGTGGTGTGTGAAGTCACAGAATGCAGGTGTGTTAAGTCAAAGAATGGAAGTGTGTGAAGTCAAAATGGAGGTGTGTGAAGTCACAGAATGGAGGTGTGTGAAGTCACAGAATGAAGGTGTCTGAAGTCAGAATGCACCTGTGTGAAGCCATAGAATGGAGGTGTGTAAAGTCAGAATGGAGGTGTGTGAACTCATAGAATGGAGGTGTGTGAAGTCAGAATGGAGGTGTGTCAAGTCACAGAATGGAGGTGTGTGAAGTCAGAATGGAGGTGTGTGAACTCATAGAATGGATTTGTGTGAAGTCACAATGCAGGTGTGCGAAGTCATAGAATGGAGGTGTGTGAGGTCATAGAATGGAGGTGTGTGAAGTCACAGAATGGAGGTGTGTGAAGTCATAGAATTGATGTTTGTTAAGTAAGAATGAAGGTGTGTTAATTCATAGAATGGAGGTGTGTGAAGGCACAGAATGGAGGTGTGTGAAGTCATAGAATGGAGCTGTGGGAAGTCAGAATGGAGGTGTGTGAAGTCACAGAATGGAGGTGTGTGAACTCAGAATGGAGGTGTGGGAAGTCAGAGAATGGAGCTGTGTGAAGTCAGAATGGAGGTGTGCGAAGTCACAGAATGGAGGTGTGTGAAGTCATAGAATGGAGGTGTGTGAAGTCATAGAATGGATGTGTGTGAAATCATAATGGAGGTGTGTGAAGTCACAGAATGGATATATGTGAAGTCATAGAATGGAGCTCTGTGAAGTCAGATTGGAGGTGTGTGAAGTCACAGAATGGATGTGTGTGAAGTCAGAATGGAGGTGTGTGAAGTCACAGAACTGAGGTGTGTGAAGTCATAGAATGGAGGTGTGTGAAGTCATAGAATGGATGTGTGTGAAGTCATAATGGAGGTGTGTGAAGTCACAGAATTGAGGTGCGTGAAGTCACAGAATGGAGGTGTGTGAAGTCATAGAATGGAGTTGTGTGAAGTCATAGAATGGAGGTGTGTGAAGTCATAGAATGGAGGTGTGTGAAGGCACAGAATGGAGGTGTGTCAAGTCATAGAATGGAGCTGTGTGAAGTCAGAATGGAGGTGTGTGAAGTCATAGAATGGAGGTGTGTGAACTCAGAATGGAGGTGTGTGAAGTCACAGAATGGAGGTGTGTTAAGTCACAGAATGGAGGTGTGTGAACTCAGAATGCAGGTGTGTGAAGTCACAGAATGGAGGTGTGTGAAGTCATAGAATGGATGTGTGTGAAGTCATAGAATGGATGTGTGTGAAGTCATAGAATGGAGGTGTGTGAAGTCATAATGGAAGCGTGTGAAGTCACAGAATTGAGGTGTGTGAAGTCACAGAATAGAGGTGTGTGAAGTCATAGAATGGAAGTGTATGAAGTCAGGACGGAGGTGTGTGAACTCAGATTGGAGGTGTGGGAAGTCACAATGGAGGTGTGTGAAGTTACAGAATGGAGGTGTGTGAAGTCACAGAATGGAGGGGTGTGAAGTCAAAGACTGGAGGTGTGTGAACTCATAGAATGGAGGTGCATGAAGTCAAACAATAAAGGTGTGTGAAGTCACAGAATGGAGGTGTGTGAACTCATAGAATGGAGGTGCATGAAATCAAAGAAAGGAGGTGTGTGAATTCATCGAATGGAGGTGTGTGAAGTCATGGAATGGAGGTGTGTGAAGTCAGATGGAGTTGTGTGAAGTCATAGAATGGAGGTGTGTGAAGTCATAATGGAGGTGTGCGAAGTCATAGAATGGAGGTTTGTGAGGTCATAGAATGGAGGTGTGTGAAGTCACAGAATGGAGGTGTGTGAAGTCATAGAATGGATGTTTGTTAACTAAGAATGAAGGGGTGTTAAGTCATAGAATGGAGGTGTGTGAAGGCACAGCATGGAGGTGTGTGAAGTCATAGAATGGAGCTGTGAGAAGTCAGAATGGAGGTGTGTGAAGTCACAGAATTGAGGTGTGTGAACTCAGAATGGAGGTGTGTGAAGTCACAGAATGGAGGTGTGTGAAGTCATAGAATGGAGGTGTGTTAAGTCACACAATGGGGGTGTGTGAAGTCATAGAATAGAGGTGTGTGAAGTCATAGAATGGAAGTGTGTGAAATCATAGAATGGAGGTGTGGGAAGTCAGAGAATGGAGCTGTGTGAAGTCAGAATGGAGGTCTGCGAAGTCACAGAATGAAGGTGTGTGAAGTCATAGAATGGAGGTGTGTGAAGTCATAGAATGGATGTGTGTGAGGTCATAATGGAGGTGTGTGAAGTCACAGAATGGAGGTGTGTGAAGTCATAGAATGGAGCTGTGTGAAGTCAGATTGGATGTGTGTGAAGTCACAGAATGGAGGTGTGTTAAGTCACAGAACGGAGGTGTTTGAACTCAGAATGGAGGTGTGTGAATTCACAGAATGGTGGTGTGTGAAGTCATAGAATGGAGCTGTGTGAAGTCAGATTGGAGGTCTATGAAGTCACAGAATGGAGGTGTGTGAACTCAGAATGGAGGTGTGTGAAGTTACAGAATCTAGGTGTGTGGAGTCATAGAATGGAGGTGTGTGAAGTCACAGAATGGAGGTGTGTGAAGTCATAGAATGGATGTGTGTGAAGATAGAACGGAGGTGTGTGAACTCAGATTGGAGGTGTGGGAAGTCACAATGGAGCTGTGTGAAGTTACAGAATGGAGGTGTGTGAAGTCACAGAATGGAGGGGTGTGAAGTCAAAGACTGGAGGTGTGTGAAGTCATAGAATGGTGGTGTGTGAAGTCCAAGAATATAGGTGTGTGAAGTCAAACAATGGTGGTGTGTGAAGTCACAGAATGCAGGTGTGTGAAGTCAAAGAATGGAAGTGTGTGAAGTCAAAATGGAGGTGTGTGAAGTCACAGAATGGAGGTGTGTGAAGTCACAGAATGAAGGTGTCTGAAGTCAGAATGCACCTGTGAGAAGCCATAGAATGGAGGTGTGTAAAGTCAGAATGGAGGTGTGTGAACTCATAGAATGGAGGTGTGTGAAGTCAGAATGGAGGTGTGTCAAGTCACAGAATGGAGGTGTGTGAAGTCAGAATGGAGGTGTGTGAACTCATAGAATGGATTTGTGTGAAGTCACAATGCAGGTGTGCGAAGTCATAGAATGGAGGTGTGTGAGGTCATAGAATGGAGGTGTGTGAAGTCACAGAATGGAGGTGTGTGAAGTCATAGAATTGATGTTTGTTAAGTAAGAATGAAGGTGTGTTAATTCATAGAATGGAGGTGTGTGAAGGCACAGAATGGAGGTGTGTGAAGTCATAGAATGGAGCTGTGGGAAGTCAGAATGGAGGTGTGTGAAGTCACAGAATGGAGGTGTGTGAACTCAGAATGGAGGTGTGGGAAGTCAGAGAATGGAGCTGTGTGAAGTCAGAATGGAGGTGTGCGAAGTCACAGAATGGAGGTGTGTGAAGTCATAGAATGGAGGTGTGTGAAGTCATAGAATGGATGTGTGTGAAATCATAATGGAGGTGTGTGAAGTCACAGAATGGATATATGTGAAGTCATAGAATGGAGCTCTGTGAAGTCAGATTGGAGGTGTGTGAAGTCACAGAATGGATGTGTGTGAAGTCAGAATGGAGGTGTGTGAAGTCACAGAACTGAGGTGTGTGAAGTCATAGAATGGAGGTGTGTGAAGTCATAGAATGGATGTGTGTGAAGTCATAATGGAGGTGTGTGAAGTCACAGAATTGAGGTGCGTGAAGTCACAGAATGGAGGTGTGTGAAGTCATAGAATGGAGTTGTGTGAAGTCATAGAATGGAGGTGTGTGAAGTCATAGAATGGAGGTGTGTGAAGGCACAGAATGGAGGTGTGTGAAGTCATAGAATGGAGCTGTGTGAAGTCAGAATGGAGGTGTGTGAAGTCATAGAATGGAGGTGTGTGAACTCAGAATGGAGGTGTGTGAAGTCACAGAATGGAGGTGTGTTAAGTCACAGAATGGAGGTGTGTGAACTCAGAATGCAGGTGTGTGAAGTCACAGAATGGAGGTGTGTGAAGTCATAGAATGGATGTGTGTGAAGTCATAGAATGGATGTGTGTGAAGTCAGAGAATGGAGGTGTGTGAAGTCATAATGGAAGCGTGTGCAGTCACAGAATTGAGGTGTGTGAAGTCACAGAATAGAGGTGTGTGAAGTCATAGAATGGAAGTGTATGAAGTCAGGACGGAGGTGTGTGAACTCAGATTGGAGGTGTGGGAAGTCACAATGGAGGTGTGTGAAGTTATAGAATGGAGGTGTGTGAAGTCACAGAATGGAGGGGTGTGAAGTCAAAGACTGGAGGTGTGTGAAGTCATAGAATGGAGGGGTGTGAACTCATAGAATGGAGGTGTGTGAAGTCACAGAATGAAGGTGTGTGAACTCATAGAATGGAGGTGCATGAAATCAAAGAAAGGAGGTGTGTGAATTCATCGAATGGAGGTGTGTGAAGTCATGGAATGGAGGTGTGTGAAGTCAGATGGAGTTGTGTGAAGTCATAGAATGGAGGTGTGTGAAGTCATAATGGAGGTGTGCGAAGTCATAGAATGGAGGTTTGTGAGGTCATAGAATGGAGGTGTGTGAAGTCACAGAATGGAGGTGTGTGAAGTCATAGAATGGATGTTTGTTAACTAAGAATGAAGGGGTGTTAAGTCATAGAATGGAGGTGTGTGAAGGCACAGCATGGAGGTGTGTGAAGTCATAGAATGGAGCTGTGAGAAGTCAGAATGGAGGTGTGTGAAGTCACAGAATTGAGGTGTGTGAACTCAGAATGGAGGTGTGTGAAGTCACAGAATGGAGGTGTGTGAAGTCATAGAATGGAGGTGTGTTAAGTCACACAATGGGGGTGTGTGAAGTCATAGAATAGAGGTGTGTGAAGTCATAGAATGGAAGTGTGTGAAATCATAGAATGGAGGTGTGGGAAGTCAGAGAATGGAGCTGTGTGAAGTCAGAATGGAGGTCTGCGAAGTCACAGAATGAAGGTGTGTGAAGTCATAGAATGGAGGTGTGTGAAGTCATAGAATGGATGTGTGTGAGGTCATAATGGAGGTGTGTGAAGTCACAGAATGGAGGTGTGTGAAGTCATAGAATGGAGCTGTGTGAAGTCAGATTGGATGTGTGTGAAGTCACAGAATGGAGGTGTGTTAAGTCACAGAACGGAGGTGTTGGAACTCAGAATGGAGGTGTGTGAATTCACAGAATGGTGGTGTGTGAAGTCATAGAATGGAGCTGTGTGAAGTCAGATTGGAGGTCTATGAAGTCACAGAATGGAGGTGTGTGAACTCAGAATGGAGGTGTGTGAAGTTACAGAATCTAGGTGTGTGGAGTCATAGAATGGAGGTGTGTGAAGTCACAGAATGGAGGTGTGTGAAGTCATAGAATGGATGTGTGTGAAGATAGAACGGAGGTGTGTGAACTCAGATTGGAGGTGTGGGAAGTCACAATGGAGCTGTGTGAAGTTACAGAATGGAGGTGTGTGAAGTCACAGAATGGAGGGGTGTGAAGTCAAAGACTGGAGGTGTGTGAAGTCATAGAATGGTGGTGTGTGAAGTCCAAGAATATAGGTGTGTGAAGTCAAACAATGGTGGTGTGTGAAGTCACAGAATGCAGGTGTGTTAAGTCAAAGAATGGAAGTGTGTGAAGTCAAAATGGAGGTGTGTGAAGTCACAGAATGGAGGTGTGTGAAGTCACAGAATGAAGGTGTCTGAAGTCAGAATGCACCTGTGTGAAGCCATAGAATGGAGGTGTGTAAAGTCAGAATGGAGGTGTGTGAACTCATAGAATGGAGGTGTGTGAAGTCAGAATGGAGGTGTGTCAAGTCACAGAATGGAGGTGTGTGAAGTCAGAATGGAGGTGTGTGAACTCATAGAATGGATTTGTGTGAAGTCACAATGCAGGTGTGCGAAGTCATAGAATGGAGGTGTGTGAGGTCATAGAATGGAGGTGTGTGAAGTCACAGAATGGAGGTGTGTGAAGTCATAGAATTGATGTTTGTTAAGTAAGAATGAAGGTGTGTTAATTCATAGAATGGAGGTGTGTGAAGGCACAGAATGGAGGTGTGTGAAGTCATAGAATGGAGCTGTGGGAAGTCAGAATGGAGGTGTGTGAAGTCACAGAATGGAGGTGTGTGAACTCAGAATGGAGGTGTGGGAAGTCAGAGAATGGAGCTGTGTGAAGTCAGAATGGAGGTGTGCGAAGTCACAGAATGGAGGTGTGTGAAGTCATAGAATGGAGGTGTGTGAAGTCATAGAATGGATGTGTGTGAAATCATAATGGAGGTGTGTGAAGTCACAGAATGGATATATGTGAAGTCATAGAATGGAGCTCTGTGAAGTCAGATTGGAGGTGTGTGAAGTCACAGAATGGATGTGTGTGAAGTCAGAATGGAGGTGTGTGAAGTCACAGAACTGAGGTGTGTGAAGTCATAGAATGGAGGTGTGTGAAGTCATAGAATGGATGTGTGTGAAGTCATAATGGAGGTGTGTGAAGTCACAGAATTGAGGTGCGTGAAGTCACAGAATGGAGGTGTGTGAAGTCATAGAATGGAGTTGTGTGAAGTCATAGAATGGAGGTGTGTGAAGTCATAGAATGGAGGTGTGTGAAGGCACAGAATGGAGGTGTGTCAAGTCATAGAATGGAGCTGTGTGAAGTCAGAATGGAGGTGTGTGAAGTCATAGAATGGAGGTGTGTGAACTCAGAATGGAGGTGTGTGAAGTCACAGAATGGAGGTGTGTTAAGTCACAGAATGGAGGTGTGTGAACTCAGAATGCAGGTGTGTGAAGTCACAGAATGGAGGTGTGTGAAGTCATAGAATGGATGTGTGTGAAGTCATAGAATGGATGTGTGTGAAGTCATAGAATGGAGGTGTGTGAAGTCATAATGGAAGCGTGTGAAGTCACAGAATTGAGGTGTGTGAAGTCACAGAATAGAGGTGTGTGAAGTCATAGAATGGAAGTGTATGAAGTCAGGACGGAGGTGTGTGAACTCAGATTGGAGGTGTGGGAAGTCACAATGGAGGTGTGTGAAGTTACAGAATGGAGGTGTGTGAAGTCACAGAATGGAGGGGTGTGAAGTCAAAGACTGGAGGTGTGTGAACTCATAGAATGGAGGTGCATGAAGTCAAACAATAAAGGTGTGTGAAGTCACAGAATGGAGGTGTGTGAACTCATAGAATGGAGGTGCATGAAATCAAAGAAAGGAGGTGTGTGAATTCATCGAATGGAGGTGTGTGAAGTCATGGAATGGAGGTGTGTGAAGTCAGATGGAGTTGTGTGAAGTCATAGAATGGAGGTGTGTGAAGTCATAATGGAGGTGTGCGAAGTCATAGAATGGAGGTTTGTGAGGTCATAGAATGGAGGTGTGTGAAGTCACAGAATGGAGGTGTGTGAAGTCATAGAATGGATGTTTGTTAACTAAGAATGAAGGGGTGTTAAGTCATAGAATGGAGGTGTGTGAAGGCACAGCATGGAGGTGTGTGAAGTCATAGAATGGAGCTGTGAGAAGTCAGAATGGAGGTGTGTGAAGTCACAGAATTGAGGTGTGTGAACTCAGAATGGAGGTGTGTGAAGTCACAGAATGGAGGTGTGTGAAGTCATAGAATGGAGGTGTGTTAAGTCACACAATGGGGGTGTGTGAAGTCATAGAATAGAGGTGTGTGAAGTCATAGAATGGAAGTGTGTGAAATCATAGAATGGAGGTGTGGGAAGTCAGAGAATGGAGCTGTGTGAAGTCAGAATGGAGGTCTGCGAAGTCACAGAATGAAGGTGTGTGAAGTCATAGAATGGAGGTGTGTGAAGTCATAGAATGGATGTGTGTGAGGTCATAATGGAGGTGTGTGAAGTCACAGAATGGAGGTGTGTGAAGTCATAGAATGGAGCTGTGTGAAGTCAGATTGGATGTGTGTGAAGTCACAGAATGGAGGTGTGTTAAGTCACAGAACGGAGGTGTTTGAACTCAGAATGGAGGTGTGTGAATTCACAGAATGGTGGTGTGTGAAGTCATAGAATGGAGCTGTGTGAAGTCAGATTGGAGGTCTATGAAGTCACAGAATGGAGGTGTGTGAACTCAGAATGGAGGTGTGTGAAGTTACAGAATCTAGGTGTGTGGAGTCATAGAATGGAGGTGTGTGAAGTCACAGAATGGAGGTGTGTGAAGTCATAGAATGGATGTGTGTGAAGATAGAACGGAGGTGTGTGAACTCAGATTGGAGGTGTGGGAAGTCACAATGGAGCTGTGTGAAGTTACAGAATGGAGGTGTGTGAAGTCACAGAATGGAGGGGTGTGAAGTCAAAGACTGGAGGTGTGTGAAGTCATAGAATGGTGGTGTGTGAAGTCCAAGAATATAGGTGTGTGAAGTCAAACAATGGTGGTGTGTGAGGTCACAGAATGCAGGTGTGTGAAGTCAAAGAATGGAAGTGTGTGAAGTCAAAATGGAGGTGTGTGAAGTCACAGAATGGAGGTGTGTGAAGTCACAGAATGAAGGTGTCTGAAGTCAGAATGCACCTGTGAGAAGCCATAGAATGGAGGTGTGTAAAGTCAGAATGGAGGTGTGTGAACTCATAGAATGGAGGTGTGTGAAGTCAGAATGGAGGTGTGTCAAGTCACAGAATGGAGGTGTGTGAAGTCAGAATGGAGGTGTGTGAACTCATAGAATGGATTTGTGTGAAGTCACAATGCAGGTGTGCGAAGTCATAGAATGGAGGTGTGTGAGGTCATAGAATGGAGGTGTGTGAAGTCACAGAATGGAGGTGTGTGAAGTCATAGAATTGATGTTTGTTAAGTAAGAATGAAGGTGTGTTAATTCATAGAATGGAGGTGTGTGAAGGCACAGAATGGAGGTGTGTGAAGTCATAGAATGGAGCTGTGGGAAGTCAGAATGGAGGTGTGTGAAGTCACAGAATGGAGGTGTGTGAACTCAGAATGGAGGTGTGGGAAGTCAGAGAATGGAGCTGTGTGAAGTCAGAATGGAGGTGTGCGAAGTCACAGAATGGAGGTGTGTGAAGTCATAGAATGGAGGTGTGTGAAGTCATAGAATGGATGTGTGTGAAATCATAATGGAGGTGTGTGAAGTCACAGAATGGATATATGTGAAGTCATAGAATGGAGCTCTGTGAAGTCAGATTGGAGGTGTGTGAAGTCACAGAATGGATGTGTGTGAAGTCAGAATGGAGGTGTGTGAAGTCACAGAACTGAGGTGTGTGAAGTCATAGAATGGAGGTGTGTGAAGTCATAGAATGGATGTGTGTGAAGTCATAATGGAGGTGTGTGAAGTCACAGAATTGAGGTGCGTGAAGTCACAGAATGGAGGTGTGTGAAGTCATAGAATGGAGTTGTGTGAAGTCATAGAATGGAGGTGTGTGAAGTCATAGAATGGAGGTGTGTGAAGGCACAGAATGGAGGTGTGTGAAGTCATAGAATGGAGCTGTGTGAAGTCAGAATGGAGGTGTGTGAAGTCATAGAATGGAGGTGTGTGAACTCAGAATGGAGGTGTGTGAAGTCACAGAATGGAGGTGTGTTAAGTCACAGAATGGAGGTGTGTGAACTCAGAATGGAGGTGTGTGAAGTCACAAAATCAAGGTGTGTGAAGTCATAGAATGGATGTGTGTGAAGTCATAGAATGGAGGTGTGTGAAGTCATAATGGAGGCGTGTGAAGTCACAGAAATGAGGTGTGTGAAGTCACAGAATAGAGGTGTGTGAAGTCATAGAATGGAAGTGTATGAAGTCAGGACGGAGGTGTGTGAACTCAGATTGGAGGTGTGGGAAGTCACAATGGAGGTTTGTGAAGTTATAGAATGGAGGTGTGTGAAGTCACAGAATGCAGGGGTGTGAAGTCAAAGACTGGAGGTGTGTGAAGTCATAGAATGGAGGGGTGTGAACTCATAGAATGGAGGTGTGTGAAGTCACAGAATGAAGGTGCGTTAAGTCACAGAATGGAGGTTTGTGAACTCAGAATGGAGGTGTGTGAAGTCACAGAATGGAGGTGTGGGAAGTCATAGAATGGAGGTGTGTGAAGTCACAGAAAGGAGGTGTGTGAATTAATAGAATTTAGGTGTGAGAAATCATAGATTGGAGGTGTGTGAGGTCACAGAATGGAGGTGTGTGAAGTCACAGAATGGAGGTGTGTGAAGTCACAGAATGGAGGTGTGTGAACTCACAATGGAGGTGTGTGAAGTCAAAGAATGGAGGTGTGTGAAGTCATAGAATGGAATGGTGTGAAGTCATAGAATGGAGGTGTGTGAAGTGAGAATTGAGGTGTGTGAAGTCACGGAATTGAGGTGTGTGAACTCAGAATGGAGGTGTGTGAAGTCACAGATTGGAGGTTTGGGAAGTCATAGAATGGAGGTGTGTGAAGTCATAGAATGGATGTTTCTGAAGTAGAATGAAGGTGTGTGAAGTCATAGAATGGAGGTGTGTGAAGTCAAAATGGAGGTGTGTGAACACATAAAATGGAGATGTGTGAAGTCATGGAATGGAGGTGTGTGAAGTCCAAGAATATAGGTGTGTGAAGTCAAACAATGGTGGTGTGTGAAGTCACAGATTGCAGGTGTGTTAAGTCAAAGAATGGAAGTGTGTGAAGTCAAAATGGAGGTGTGTGAAGTCACAGAATGAAGGTGTCTGAAGTCAGAATGCACCTGTGTGAAGCCATAGAATGGTGGTGTGTAAAGTCAGAATGGAGGTGTGTGAACTCATAGAATGGAGTTTGTGAAGTCCCAATGGGGGTGTGTGAAGTCATAGAATGGGGGTGTGTGAAGTCAAATTGGAGGTGTGTGAAATCACAGAATGGAGGTGTGTCAACTCAGAAATGAGGTGTGTGAAGTCATAGAATGGAGGTGTGTGAATTCATAGAATGGAAGTGTGTGAAATCATAGAATGGAAGTGTGTGAAGTCAAAGAATTGAGGTTTGTGAAGTCAGAATGGAGGTGTGTGAAGTCAGGATGGAGGTGGGTGAAGTCACAGAATGGAGGTGTGGGAACTCAGAATGGAGGTGTGTGGTCACAGAACGGAGGTTTGTGAAGTCATAGAATGCAGGTGCGTGAAGTCATAGAATGGATGTTTCTGAAGTGAGAATGAAGGTGTATTAAGTCAAAGAATGGAGGTGTGTGAAGTCAAAATGGAGGTGTGTGAACTCATAGAATGGAGCTGTGTGAACTCATAGAATGGAGGTGTGTGAAGTCATGGATTGGAGGTGTGTGAAGTCAAAGAATGGGGGTGTGTGAAGTCAAACAATAAAGGTGTGTGAAGTCACAGAATGGAGGTGCGTGAACTCATAGAATGGAGGTGCATGAAGTCAAAGAAAGGAGGTGTGTGAATTCATCGAATGGAGGTGTGTGAAATCATGGAATGGAGGTGTGTGAAGTCAGATGGAGTTGTGTGAAGTCATAGAATGGAGGTGTGTGAAGTCAGAATGGAGGTGTGTCAAGTCATAGAATGGAGGTGTGTGAAGTCAGAATGGAGGTGTGTGAACTCATAGAATGGAGGTGTGTGAAGTCACAATGCAGGTGTGCGAAGTCATAGAATGGAGGTTTGTGAGGTCATAGAATGGAGGTGTGTGAAGTCACAGAATGGAGGTGTGTGAAGTCATAGAATGGATGTTTGTTAAGTAAGAATGAAGGGGTGTTAAGTCATAGAATGGAGGTGTGTGAAGTCATAGAATGGAGCTGTGAGAAGTCAGAATGGAGGTGTGTGAAGTCACAGAATGGAGGTGTGTGAACTCAGAATGGAGGTGTGTGAAGTCACAGAATGGAGGTGTGTGAAGTCATAGAATGGAGGTGTTTTAAGTCACACAATGGGGGTGTGTGAAGTCATAGAATAGAGGTGTGTGAAGTCATAGAAAGGAGGTGTGTGAAATCATAGAATGGAGGTGTGGGAAGTCAGAGAATGGAGCTGTGTGAAGTCAGAATGGAGGTCTGCGATGTCACAGAATGAAGGTGTGTGAAGTCATAGAATGGAGGTGTGTGAAGTCATAGAATGGATGTGTGTGAGGTCATAATGGAGGTGTGTGAAGTCACAGAATGGAGGTGTGTGAAGTCATAGAATGGAGCTGTGTGAAGTCAGATTGGATGTGTGTGAAGTCACAGAATGGAGGTGTGTTAAGTCACAGAACGGAGGTGTTTGAACTCAGAATGGAGGTGTGTGAATTCACAGAATGGTGGTGTGTGAAGTCATAGAATGGAGCTGTGTGAAGTCAGATTGGAGGTCTATGAAGTCACAGAATGGAGGTGTGTGAACTCAGAATGGAGGTGTGTGAAGTTACAGAATCTAGGTGTGTGGAGTCATAGAATGGAGGTGTGTCAAGTCACAGAATGGAGGTGTGTGAAGTCATAGAATGGATGTGTGTGAAGATAGAACGGAGGTGTGTGAACTCAGATTGGAGGTGTGGGAAGTCACAATGGAGCTGTGTGAAGTTACAGAATGGAGGTGTGTGAAGTCACAGAATGGAGGGGTGTGAAGTCAAAGACTGGAGGTGTGTGAAGTCATAGAATGGTGGTGTGTGAACTCATAGAATGGTGGTGTGTGAAGTCACAGAATGAAGGTGCGTTAAGTCACAGAATGGAGGTTTGTGAACTCAGAATGGAGGTGTGTGAAGTCAAAGAATGGAGGTGTGGGAAGTCATAGAATGGAGTTGTGTGAAGTCCCAGAATGGAGGTGTGTGAATTAATAGAATGGAGGTGTGAGAAATCATAAAATGGAGGTGTGTGAAGTCACAGAATGGAGGTGTGTGAAGTCACAGAATGGAGGTGTGTGAAGTCACAGAATGGAGGTGTGTGAACTCACAATGGAGGTGTGTGAAGTCAAAGAATGGAGGTGTGTGAAGTCATAGAATGGAATTGTGTGAAGTCATAGAATGGAGGTGTGTGAAGTGAGAATTGAGGTGTGTGAAGTCACGGAATTGAGGTGTGTGAAGTCAGAATGGAGGTGTGTGAAGTCACAGAATGGAGGTTTGTGAAGTCATAGAATGGACGTATGTGAAGTCATAGAATGGATGTTTCTGAAGTAGAATGAAGGTGTGTGAAGTCATAGAATGGAGTTGTGTGAAGTCAAAATGGAGGTGTGTGAACTCATAAAATGGAGATGTGTGAAGTCATGGAATGGAGGTGTGTGAAGTCCAAGAATATAGGTGTGTGAAGTCAAACAATGGTGGTGTGTGAAGTCACAGAATGCAGGTGTGTTAAGTCAAAGAAGGGAAGTGTGTGAAGTTAAAATGGAGGTGTGTGAAGTCACAGAATGGAGGTGTGTGAAGTCACAGAATGAAGGTGTCTGAAGTCAGAATGCACCTGTGTAAAGCCAAAGAATGGAGGTGTGTACAGTCAGAATGGAGGTGTGTGAACTCATAGAATGGAGTGTGTGAAGTCACAATGGGGGTGTGTGAAGTCATAGAATGGGGGTGTGTGAAGTCAAATTGGAGGTGTGTGAAATCACAGAATGCAGGTGTGTCAACTCAGAAATGAGGTGTGTGAAGTCATAGAATGGAGGTGCGTGAAGTCATAGAATGGATGTTTCTGAAGTGAGAATGAAGGTGTATGAAGTCAAAGAATGGAGGTGTGTGAAGTCAAAATGGAGGTGTGTGAACTCGTAGAATGGAGGTGTGTGAACTCATAGAATGGAGGTGTGTGAAGTCATGGATTGGAGGTGTGTGAAGTCAAAGAATGGGGGTGTGTGAAGTCAAACAATAAAGGTGTGTGAAGTCACAGAATGGAGGTGTGTGAACTCATAGAATGGAGATGCATTAAGTCAAAGAATGGAGGAGTGTGAATTCATCGAATGGAGGTGTGTGAAGTCATGGAATGGAGGTGTGTGAAGTCAGATGGAGTTGTGTGAAGTCATAGAATGGAGGTGTGTGAAGTCAGAATGGAGGTGTGTCAAGTCATAGAATGGAGGTGTGTGAAGTCAGAATGGAGGTGTGTGAACTCATAGAATGGAGGTGTGTGAAGTCACAGTGCAGGTGTGCGAAATCATAGAATGGAGGTGTGTGAGGTCATAGAATGTAGGTGTGTGAAGTCACAGAATGGAGGTGTGTGAAGTCATAGAATGGATGTTTGTTAAGTAAGAATGAAGGTGTGTTAAGTCATAGAATGGAGGTGTGTGAAGGCACAGAATGGAGGTGTGTGAAGTCATAGAATGGAGCTGTGTGAAGTCAGAATGGAGGTGTGCGAAGTAACAGAATGAAGGTGTGTGAAGTCATAGAATGGAGGTGTGTGAAGTCATAGAATGGATGTGTGTGAAGTCATAATGGGGGTGTGTGAAGTCACAGAATGGAGGTGTGTGAAGTCATAGAATGGAGCTGTGTGAAGTCAGATTGGATGTGTGTGAAGTCACAGAATGGAGGTGTGTTAAGTCACAGAACGGAGGTGTTTGAACTCAGAATGGAGGTGTGTGAATTCACAGAATGGAGGTGTGTGAAGTCATAGAATGGAGCTGTGTGAAGTCAGATTGGAGTTGTGTGAAGTCACAAAATGGAGGTGTGTGAACTCAGAATTGAGGTGTGTGAAGTCACAGAACTGAGGTGTGTGAAGTCATAGAATGGAGGTGTGTGAAGTCATAGAATGGATGTGTGTGAAGTCATAATGGAGGTGTGTGAAGTCACAGAATTGAGGTGTGTGAAGTCACAGAATGGAGGTGTGTGAAGTCATAGAATTGAGGTGTGTGAAGTTATAGAATGGAGCTGTGTGAAGTCAGAATGGAGGTGTGTGAAGTCACAGAATGGAGGGGTGTGAACTCAGAATGGAGGTGTGGGAAGTCACAGAATGGAGGTGTGTTAAGTCACAGAACGGAGGTGTTTGAAGTCAGAATGGAGGAGTGTGAGTCACAGTATGGAGGTGTGTGAAGTCATAGAATGGAGGTGTGTGAAATCATAGAATGTATGTGTGGGAAGTCAGAGAATGGAGCTGTGTGAAGTCAGAATGGAGGTGTGCAAAGTCACAGAATGGAGGTGTGTGAAGTCATAGAATGGAGGTATGTGAAGTCATAGAATGGATGTGTGTGAAGTCATAATGGAGGTGTGTGAAGTCACAGAATGGATGTGTGTGAAGTCATAGAATGAAGCTGTGTGAAGTCAGATTGGAGGTGTGTGAAGTCACTGAATGGAGGTGTGTGAAGTCATAGAATGGATGTGTGTGAAGTCATAATGGGGGTGTGTGAAGTCACAGAATGGAGGTGTGTGAAGTCATAGAATGGAGCTGTGTGAAGTCAGATTGGATGTGTGTGAAGTCACAGAATGGAGGTGTGTTAAGTCACAGAACGGAGGTGTTTGAACTCAGAATGGAGGTGTGTGAATTCACAGAATGGAGGTGTGTGAAGTCATAGAATGGAGCTGTGTGAAGTCAGATTGGAGTTGTGTGAAGTCACAGAATGGAGGTGTGTGAACTCAGAATTGAGGTGTGTGAAGTCACAGAACTGAGGTGTGTGAAGTCATAGAATGGAGGTGTTTGAAGTCATAGAATGGATGTGTGTGAAGTCATAATGGAGGTGTGTGAAGTCACAGAATTGAGGTGTGTGAAGTCACAGAATGGAGGTGTGTGAAGTCATAGAATTGAGGTGTGTGAAGTTATAGAATGGAGCTGTGTGAAGTCAGAATGGAGGTGTGTGAAGTCACAGAATGGAGGGGTGTGAACTCAGTATGGAGGTGTGGGAAGTCACAGAATGGAGGTGTGTTAAGTCACAGAACGGAGGTGTTTGAAGTCAGAATGGAGGAGTGTGAGTCACAGTATGGAGGTGTGTGAAGTCATAGAATGGAGGTGTGTGAAATCATAGAATGTATGTGTGGGAAGTCAGAGAATGGAGCTGTGTGAAGTCAGAATGGAGGTGTGCAAAGTCACAGAATGGAGGTGTGTGAAGTCATAGAATGGAGGTATGTGAAGTCATAGAATGGATGTGTGTGAAGTCATAATGGAGGTGTGTGAAGTCACAGAATGGATGTGTGTGAAGTCATAGAATGAAGCTGTGTGAAGTCAGATTGGAGGTGTGTGAAGTCACTGAATGGAGGTGTGTTAAGTCACAGAACGGAGGTGTTTGAACTCAGAATGGAGGTGTGTGAAGTCACAGAATGGAGGTGTGTGAAGTCATAGAATGGAGCTGTGTGAAGTCAGATTGGAGGTGTGTGCAGTCACAGAATGGAGGTGTGTGAAGTCAGAATGGAGGTGTGTGAACTCACAGAACTGAGGTGTGTGAAGTCATAGAATGGAGGTGTGTCAAGTCATAGAATGGATCTGTGTGAAGTCATAATGGAGTTGTGTGAAGTCACAGAATTGAGGTGCGTGAAGTCACAGAATGGAGGTGTGTGAAGTCATAGAATGGAGGTGTGTGAAGTCATAGAATGGAGGTGTGTGAAGTCATAGAATGGATGTTTGTTAAGTAAGAATGAAGGTGTGTTAAGTCATAGAATGGAGGTGTGTGAAGGCACAGAATTGAGGTGTGTGAAGTCATAGAATGGAGCTGTGTGAAGTCAGAATGGAGGTGTGTCAAGTCACAGAATGGAGGTGTGTGAACTCAGAATGGAGGTGTGTGAAGTCACAAAATCAAGGAGTGTGAAGTCATAGAATGGATGTGTGTGAAGTCATAGAATGGAGGTGTGTGAAGTCATAATGGAGGCGTGTGAAGTCACAGAATTGAGGTGTGTGAAGTCACAGAATGGAGGTGTGTGAAGTCATAGAATGGAAGTGTGTGAAGTCAGAACGGAGGTGTGTGAACTCAGATTGGAGGTGTGGGAAGTCACAATGGAGGTGTGTGAAGTTATAGAATGGAGGTGTGTGAAATCACAGAATGGAGGTGTGTCAACTCAGAAATGAGGTGTGTGAAGTCAAAGAATGGAGGTGTGTGAATTCATAGAATGGAAGTGTGTGAAATCATAGAATGGAGGTGTGTGAAGTCAAAGAATTGAGGTTTTTGAAGTCAGAATGGAGGTGTGTGAAGTCAGGATGGATGTGGGTGAAGTCACAGAATAGAGGTGTGGGAACTCAGAATGGAAGTGTGTGGTCACAGAACGGAGATTTGTGAAGTCATAGAATGGAGGTGCGTGAAGTCATAGAATGGATGTTTCTGAAGTGAGAATGAAGGTGTATGAAGTCAAAGAATGGAGGTGTGTGAAGTCAAAATGGAGGTGTGTGAACTCATAGAATTTAGGTGTGTGAACTCATAGAATGGAGGTGTGTGAAGTCACAGAATGAAGGTGCGTAAAGTCACAGAATGGAGGTTTGTGTACCAGAATGGAGGTGAGTGAAGTCACAGAATGGAGGTGTAGGAAGTCATAGAATGGAGTTGTGTGAAGTCACAGAATGGAGGTGTGTGAACTCATAGAATGGAGGTGCATGAAGTCAAAGAATGGAGGTGTGTGAATTCATCGAATGGAGGTGTGTGAAGTCATGGAATGGAGGTGTGTGAAGTCAGACGGAGTTGTGTGAAGTCATAGAATGGAGGTGTGTGAAGTCATAATGGAGGCGTGTGAAGTCACAGAATTGAGGTGTGTGAAGTCACAGAATGGAGGTGTGTGAAGTCATAGAATGGAAGTGTGTGAAGATAGAACGGAGGTGTGTGAACTCAGATTGGAGGTGTGGGAAGTCGCAATGGAGGTGTGTGAAGTTATAGAATGGAGGTGTGTGAAGTCACAGAATGGACGGGTGTGAAGTCAAAGACTGGAGGTGTGTGAAGTCATAGAATGGAGGTGTGTGAACTCATAGAATGGAGGTGTGTGAAGTCACAGAATGGAGGGGTGTGAAGTCACAGAATGGAGGTGTGTGAACTCACAATGGAGGTGTGTGAAGTCAAAGAATGGAGGTGTGTGAAGTCATAGAATGGAATTGTGTGAAGTCATAGAATGGAGGTGTGTGAAGTGAGAATTGAGGTGTGTGAAGTCACGGAATTGAGGTGTGTGAACTCAGAATGGAGGTGTGTGAAGTCACAGAATGGAGGTTTGTGAAGTCATAGAATGGAGGTGTGTGAAGTCATAGAATGGATGTTTCTGAAGTAGAATGAAGGTGTGTGAATTCATAGAATGGAGGTTTGTGAAGTCAAAATGGAGGTGTGTGAACACATAAAATGGAGATGTGTGAAGTCATGGAATGGAGGTGTGTGAAGTCCAAGAATATAGGTGAGTGAAGTCAAACAATGGTGGTGTGTGAAGTCACAGAATGCAGGTGTGTTAAGTCAAAGAATGGAAGTGTGTGAAGTCAAAATGGAGGTGTGTGAAGTCACAGAATGGAGGTGTGTGAAGTCACAGAATGAAGGTGTCTGAAGTCAGAATGCACCTGTGTGAAGCCATAGAATGGAGGTGTGTAAAGTCAGAATGGAGGTGTGTGAACTCATAGAATGGAGTGTGTGAAGTCACAATGGGGGTGTGTGAAGTCATAGAATGGGGGTGTGTGAAGTCAAATTGGAGGTGTGTGAAATCAGAGAATGGAGGTGTGTCAACTCAGTAATGAGGTGTGTGAAGTCATAGAATGGAGGTGTGTGAATTCATAGAATGGAAGTGTGTGAAATCATAGAATGGAGGTGTGTGAAGTCAAAGAATTGAGGTTTGTGAAGTCAGAATGGAGGTGTGTGAAGTCAGGATGGAGGTGGGTGAAGACACAGATTGGAGGTGTGGGAACTCAGAATGGAGGTGTGTGGTCACAGAACGGAGGTTTGTGAAGTCATAGAATGGAGGTGCGTGAAGTCATAGAATGGATGTTTCTGAAGTGAGAATGAAGGTGTATGAAGTCAAAGAATGGAGGTGTGTGAAGTCAAAATGGAGGTGTGTGAACTCATAGAATGGAGGTGTGTGAACTCATAGAATGGAGGTGTGTGAAGTCATGGATTGGAGGTGTGTGAAGTCAAAGAATGGGGGTGTGTGAAGTTAAACAATAAAGGTGTGTGAAGTCACAGAATGGAGGTGTGTGAACTCATAGAATGGAGGTGCATGAAGACAAAGAATGGAGGTGTGTGAATTCATCGAATGGAGGTGTCTGAAGTCATGGAATGGAGGTGTGTGAAGTCAGATGGAGTTGTGTGAAGTCATAGAATGGAGGTGTGTGAAGTCAGAATGGAGGTGTGTCAAGTCATACAATGGAGGTGTGTGAAGTCAGAATGGAGGTGTGTGAACTCATAGAATGGAGGTGTGTGAAGTCACAATGCAGGTGTGCAAAGTCATAGAATGGAGGTGTGTGAGGTCATAGAATGGAGGTGTGTGAAGTCACAGAATGGAGGTGTGTGAAGTCATAGAATGGATGTTTGTTAAGTAAGAATGAAGGTGTGTTAAGTCATAGAATGGAGGTGTGTGAAGGCACAGATTGGAGGTGTGTGAAGTCATAGAATGGAGCTGTGTGAAGTCAGAATGGAGGTGTGCGAAGTCACAGAATGAAGGTGTGTGAAGTCATAGAATGGAGGTGTGTGAAGTCATAGAATGGATGTGTGTGAAGTCATAATGGGGGTGTGTGAAGTCACAGAATGGAGGTGTGTGAAGTCATAGAATGGAGCTGTGTGAAGTCAGATTGGATGTGTGTGAAGTCACAGAATGGAGGTGTGTTAAGTCACAGAACGGAGGTGTTTGAACTCAGAATGGAGGTGTGTGAATTCACAGAATGGAGGTGTGTGAAGTCATAGAATGGAGCTGTGTGAAGTCAGATTGGAGGTGTGTGAAGTCACAGAATGGAGGTGTGTGAACTCAGAATGGAGGTGTGTGAAGTCACAGAACTGAATTGTGTGAAGTCATAGAATGGAGGTGTGAGAAGTCATAGAATGGATGTGTGTGAAGTCATAATGGAGGTGTGTGAATTCACAGAATTGAGGTGTGTGAAGTCACAGAATGGAGGTGTGTGAAGTCATAGAATTGAGGTGTGTGAAGTCATAGAATGGAGCTGTGTGAAGTCAGAATGGAGGTGTGTGAAGTCACAGAATGGAGTTGTGTGAACTCAGAATGGAGGTGTGTGAAGTCACAGAATGGAGGTGTGTTAAGTCACAGAACGGAGGTGTTTGAAGTCAGAATGGAGGAGTGTGAAGTCACAGAATGGAGGTGTGTGAAGTCATAGAATGGAGGTGTGTGAAATCATAGAATGGATGTGTGGGAAGTCAGAGAATGGAGCTGTGTGAAGTCAGAATGGAGGTGTGCGAAGTCACAGAATGGAGGTGTGTGAAGTCATAGAATGGAGGTATGTGAAGTCATAGAATGGATGTGTGTGAAGTCATAATGGAGGTGTGTGAAGTCACAGAATGGATGTGTGTGAAGTCATAGAATGAAGCTGTGTGAAGTCAGATTGGAGGTGTGTGAAGTCACTGAATGGAGGTGTGTTAAGTCACAGAACGGAGGTGTTTGAACTCAGAATGGAGGTGTGTGAAGTCACAGAATGGAGGTGTGTGAAGTCATAGAATGGAGCTGTGTGAAGTCAGATTGGAGGTGTGTGCAGTCACAGAATGGAGGTGTGTGAAGTCAGAATGGAGGTGTGTGAAGTCACAGAACTGAGGTGTGTGAAGTCATAGAATGGAGGTGTGTGAAGTCATAGAATGGATGTGTGTGAAGTCATAATGGAGGTGTGTGAAGTCACAGAATTGAGGTGCGTGAAGTCACAGAATGGAGGTGTGTGAAGTCATAGAATGGAGGTGTGTGAAGTCATAGAATGGAGGTGTGTGAAGTCATAGAATGGATGTTTTTTAAGTAAGAATGAAGGTGTGTTAAGTCATAGAATGGAGGTGTGTGAAGGCACAGAATTGAGGTGTGTGAAGTCATAGAATGGAGCTGTGTGAAGTTAGAATGGAGGTGTGTGAAGTCACAGAATGGAGGTGTGTGAACTCAGAATGGAGGTTTGTGAAGTCACAAAATCAAGGTGTGTGAAGTCATAGAATGGATGTGTGTGAAGTCATAGAATGGAGGTGTGTGAAGTCATAATGGAGGCGTGTGAAGTCACAGAATTGAGGTGTGTGAAGTCACAGAATGGAGGTGTGTGAAGTCATAGAATGGAAGTGTGTGAAGTCAGAACGGAGGTGTGTGAACTCAGATTGGAGGTGTGGGAAGTCACAATGGATGTGTGTGAAGTTATACAATGGAGGTGTGTGAAATCACAGAATGGAGGTTTGTCAACTCAGAAATGAGGTGTGTGAAGTCAAAGAATGGAGGTGTGTGAATTCATAGAATGGAAGTGTGTGAAATCATAGAATGGAGGTGTGTGAAGTCAAAGAATTGAGGTTTGTGAAGTCAGAATGGAGGTATGTGAAGTCAGGATGGAGGTGGGTGAGGTCACAGAATAGAGGTGTGGGAACTCAGAACGGAAGTGTGTGGTCACAGAACGGAGGTTTGTGAAGTCATAGAATGGAGGTGCGTGAAGTCATATAATGGATGTTTCTGAAGTGAGAATGAAGGTGTATGAAGTCAAAGAATGGAGGTGTGTGAAGTCAAAATGGAGGTGTGTGAACTCATAGAATGGAGGTGTGTGAACTCATAGAATGGAGGTGTGTGAAGTCACAGAATGAAGGTGCGTTAAGTCACAGAATGGAGGTTTGTGAACCAAGAATGGAGGTGAGTGAAGTCACAGAATGGAGGTGTAGGAAGTCATAGAATGGAGTTGTGTGAAGTCACAGAATGGAGGTGTGTGAACTCATAGAACGGAGGTGCATGAAGTCAAAGAATGGAGGTGTGTGAATTCATCGAATGGAGGTGTGTGAAGTCATGGAATGGAGGTGTGTGAAGTCAGACGGAGTTGTGTGAAGTCATAGAATGGAGGTGTGTGAAGTCAGAATGGAGGTGTGTCAAGTCATAGAATGAAGGTGTGTGAAGTCAGAATGGAGGTGTGTGAACTCATAGAATGGAGGTGTGTGAAGTCACAATGCATGTGTGCGAAGTCATAGAATGGAGGTTTGTGAGGTCATAGAATGGAGGTGTGTGAAGTCACAGAATGGAGGTGTGTGAAGTCATAGAATGGATGTTTGTTAAGTAAGAATGAAGGGGTGTTAAGTCATAGAATGGAGGTGTGAGAAGGCACAGAATGCAGGTGTGTGAAGTCATAGAATGGAGGTGTGTGAACTCAGAATGGAGGTGTGTGAAGTCACAGAATGGAGGTGTGTGAAGTCATAGAATGGAGGTGTGTGAAGTCCAAGAATATAGGTGTGTGAAGTCAAACAATGGTGGTGTGTGAAGTCACAGAATGCAGGTGTGTTAAGTCAAAGAATGGAAGTGTGTGAAGTCAAAATGGAGGTGTGTGAAGTCACAGAATGGAGGTGTGTGAAGTCACAGAATGAAGGTGTCTGAAGTCAGAATGCACCTGTGTAAAGCCAAAGAATGGAGGTGTGTACAGTCAGAATGGAGGTGTGTGAACTCATAGAATGGAGTGTGTGAAGTCACAATGGGGGTGTGTGAAGTCATAGAATGGGGGTGTGTGAAGTCAAATTGGAGGTGTGTGAGATCACAGAATGGAGGTGTGTCAACTCAGAAATGAGGTGTGTGAAGTCATAGAATGGAGGTGTGTGAATTCATAGAATGGAAGTGTGTGAAATCATAGAATGGAGGTGTGTGAAGTCAAAGAATTGAGGTTTGTGAAGTCAAAATGGAGGTGTGTGAAGTCAGGGTGGAGGTGGGTGAAGTCACAGAGTGGAGGTGTGGGAACTCAGAATGGAGGTGTGTGGTCACAGAACGGAGGTTTGTGAAGTCATAGAATGGAGGTGCGTGAAGTCATAGAATGGATGTTTCTGAAGTGAGAATGAAGGTGTATGAAGTCAAAGATTGGAGGTGTGTGAAGTCAAAATGGAGGTGTGTTAACTCATAGAATGGAGGTGTGTGAACTCATAGAATGGAGGTGTGTGAAGTCATGGATTGGAGGTGTGTGAAGTCAAAGAATGGGGGTGTGTGAAGTCAAACAATAAAGGTGTGTGAAGTCACAGAATGGAGGTGTGTGAAGTCATAGAATGGAGGTGCATGAAGTCAAAGAATGGAGGAGTGTGAATTCATCGAATGGAGGTGTGTGAAGTCATGGAATGGAGGTGTGTGAAGTCAGATGGAGTTGTGTGAAGTCATAGAATGGAGGTGTGTGAAGTTAGAATGGGGAGTGTCAAGTCATAGAATGGAGGTGTGTGAAGTCAGAATGGAGGTGTGTGAACTCATAGAATGGAGGTGTGTGAAGTCACAGTGCAGGTGTGCGAAGTCATAGAATGGAGGTGTGTGAGGTCATAGAATGTAGGTGTGTGAAGTCACAGAATGGAGGTGTGTGAAGTCATAGAATGGATGTTTGTTAAGTAAGAATGAAGGTGTGTTAAGTCATAGAATGGAGGTGTGTGAAGGCACAGAATGGAGGTGTGTGAAGTCATAGAATGGAGCTGTGTGAAGTCAGAATGGAGGTGTGCGAAGTAACAGAATGAATGTGTGTGAAGTCATAGAATGGAGGTGTGTGAAGTCATAGAATGGATGTGTGTGAAGTCATAATGGGGGTGTGTGAAGTCACAGAATGGAGGTGTGTGAAGTCATAGAATGGAGCTGTGTGAAGTCAGATTGGATGTGTGTGAAGTCACAGAATGGAGGTGTGTTAAGTCACAGAACGGAGGTGTTTGAACTCAGAATGGAGGTGTGTGAATTCACAGAATGGAGGTGTGTGAAGTCATAGAATGGAGCTGTGTGAAGTCAGATTGGAGGTGTGTGAAGTCACAGAATGGAGGTGTGTGAACTCAGAATGGAGGTGTGTGAAGTCACAGAACTGAGGTGTGTGAAGTCATAGAATGGAGGTGTGTGAAGTCATAGAATGGATGTGTGTGAAGTCATAATGGAGGTGTGTGAAGTCACAGAATTGAGGTGTGTGAAGTCACAGAATGGAGGTGTGTGAAGTCATAGAATTGAGGTGTGTGAAGTTATAGAATGGAGCTGTGTGAAGTCATAGAATGGAGGTGTGTGAAGTCACAGAATGGAGGTGTGTGAACTCAGAATGGAGGTGTGGTAAGTCACAGAATGGAGGTGTGTTAAGTCACAGAACGGAGGTGTTTGAAGTCAGAATGGAGGAGTGTGAAGTCACAGAATGGAGGTGTGTGAAGTCATAGAGTGGAGGTGTGTGAAATCATAGAATGGATGTGTGGGAAGTCAGAGAATGGAGCTGTGTGAAGACAGAATGGAGGTGTGCGAAGTCACAGAATGGAGGTGTGTGAAGTCATAGAATGAACCTGTGTGAAGTCAGATTGGATGTGTGTGAAGTCACTGAATGGAGGTGTGTTAAGTCACAGAACGGAGGTGTTTGAACTCAGAATGGAGGTGTGTGAAGTCACAGAATGGAGGTGTGTGAAGTCATAGAATGGAGCTGTGTGAAGTCAGATTGGAGGTGTGTGCAGTCACAGAATGGAGGTGTGTGAAGTCAGAATGGAGGTGTGTGAACTCACAGAACTGAGGTGTGTGAAGTCATAGAATGGAGGTGTGTGAAGTCATAGAATGGATGTGTGTGAAGTCATAATGGAGGTGTGTGAAGTCACAGAATTGAGGTGCGTGAAGTCACAGAATGGAGGTGTGTGAAGTCATAGAATGGAGGTGTGTGAAGTCATAGAATGGAGGTGTGTGAAGTCATAGAATGGATGTTTGTTAAGTAAGAATGAAGGTGTGTTAAGTCATAGAATGGAGGTGTGTGAAGGCACAGAATTGAGGTGTGTGAAGTCATAGAATGGAGCTGTGTGAAGTCAGAATGGAGGTGTGTGAAGTCACAGAATGGAGGTGTGTGAACTCAGAATGGAGGTGTGTGAAGTCACAAAATCAAGGTGTGTGAAGTCATAGAATGGATGTGTGTGAAGTCAAAGAATGGAGGTGTGTGAAGTCATAATGGAGGCGTGTGAAGTCACAGAATTGAGGTGTGTGAAGTCACAGAATGGAGGTGTGTGAAGTCATAGAATGGAAGTGTGTGAAGTCAGAACGGAGGTGTGTGAACTCAGATTGGAGGTGTGGGAAGTCACAATGGAGGTGTGTGAAATTATAGAATGGAGGTGTGTGAAATCACAGAATGGAGGTGTGTCAACTCAGAGATGAGGTGTGTAAAGTCAAAGAATGGAGGTGTGTGAATTCATAGAATGGAAGTGTGTGAAATCATAGAATGGAGGTGTGTGAAGTCAAAGAATTGAGGTTTGTGAAGTCAGAATGGAGGTGTGTGAAGTCAGGATGGAGGTGGGAGAAGTCACAGAATAGAGGTGTGGGAACTCAGAATGGAAGTGTGTGGTCACAGAACGGAGGTTTGTGAAGTCATAGAATGGAGGTGCGTGAAGTCATAGAATGGATGTTTCTGAAGTGGGAATGAAGGTGTATGAAGTCAAAGAATGGAGGTGTGTGAAGTCAAAATGGCGATGTGTGAACTCATAGAATGGAGGTGTGTGAACTCATAGAATGGAGGTGTGTGAAGTCACAGAATGGAGGTGTGGGAAGTCATAGAATGGAGTTGTGTGAAGTCCCAGAATGGAGGTGTGTGAATTAATAGAATGGAGGTGTGAGAAATCATAGAATGGAGGTGTGTGAAGTCACAGAATGGAGGTGTGTGAAGTCACAGAATGGAGGTGTGTGAAGTCAGAGAATGGAGGTGTGTGAAGTTATAGAATGGAGCTGTGTGAAGTCATAGAATGGAGGTGTGTGAAGTCACAGAATGGAGGTGTGTGAATTAATAGAATGGAGGTGTGAGAAATCATACAATGGAGGTGTGTGAAGTCACAGAATTGAGGTGTGTGAAGTCACAGAATGGAGGTGTGTGAAGTCATAGAATTGAGGTGTGTGAAGTTATAGAATGGAGCTGTGTGAAGTCATAGAATGGAGGTGTGTGAAGTCACAGAATGGAGGTGTGTGAACTCAGAATGGAGGTGTGGTAAGTCACAGAATGGAGGTGTGTTAAGTCACAGAACGGAGGTGTTTGAAGTCAGAATGGAGGAGTGTGAAGTCACAGAATGGAGGTGTGTGAAGTCATAGAGTGGAGGTGTGTGAAATCATAGAATGGATGTGTGGGAAGTCAGAGAATGGAGCTGTGTGAAGACAGAATGGAGGTGTGCGAAGTCACAGAATGGAGGTGTGTGAAGTCATAGAATGAACCTGTGTGAAGTCAGATTGGATGTGTGTGAAGTCACTGAATGGAGGTGTGTTAAGTCACAGAACGGAGGTGTTTGAACTCAGAATGGAGGTGTGTGAAGTCACAGAATGGAGGTGTGTGAAGTCATAGAATGGAGCTGTGTGAAGTCAGATTGGAGGTGTGTGCAGTCACAGAATGGAGGTGTGTGAAGTCAGAATGGAGGTGTGTGAACTCACAGAACTGAGGTGTGTGAAGTCATAGAATGGAGGTGTGTGAAGTCATAGAATGGATGTGTGTGAAGTCATAATGGAGGTGTGTGAAGTCACAGAATTGAGGTGCGTGAAGTCACAGAATGGAGGTGTGTGAAGTCATAGAATGGAGGTGTGTGAAGTCATAGAATGGAGGTGTGTGAAGTCATAGAATGGATGTTTGTTAAGTAAGAATGAAGGTGTGTTAAGTCATAGAATGGAGGTGTGTGAAGGCACAGAATTGAGGTGTGTGAAGTCATAGAATGGAGCTGTGTGAAGTCAGAATGGAGGTGTGTGAAGTCACAGAATGGAGGTGTGTGAACTCAGAATGGAGGTGTGTGAAGTCACAAAATCAAGGTGTGTGAAGTCATAGAATGGATGTGTGTGAAGTCAAAGAATGGAGGTGTGTGAAGTCATAATGGAGGCGTGTGAAGTCACAGAATTGAGGTGTGTGAAGTCACAGAATGGAGGTGTGTGAAGTCATAGAATGGAAGTGTGTGAAGTCAGAACGGAGGTGTGTGAACTCAGATTGGAGGTGTGGGAAGTCACAATGGAGGTGTGTGAAATTATAGAATGGAGGTGTGTGAAATCACAGAATGGAGGTGTGTCAACTCAGAGATGAGGTGTGTAAAGTCAAAGAATGGAGGTGTGTGAATTCATAGAATGGAAGTGTGTGAAATCATAGAATGGAGGTGTGTGAAGTCAAAGAATTGAGGTTTGTGAAGTCAGAATGGAGGTGTGTGAAGTCAGGATGGAGGTGGGAGAAGTCACAGAATAGAGGTGTGGGAACTCAGAATGGAAGTGTGTGGTCACAGAACGGAGGTTTGTGAAGTCATAGAATGGAGGTGCGTGAAGTCATAGAATGGATGTTTCTGAAGTGGGAATGAAGGTGTATGAAGTCAAAGAATGGAGGTGTGTGAAGTCAAAATGGCGATGTGTGAACTCATAGAATGGAGGTGTGTGAACTCATAGAATGGAGGTGTGTGAAGTCACAGAATGGAGGTGTGGGAAGTCATAGAATGGAGTTGTGTGAAGTCCCAGAATGGAGGTGTGTGAATTAATAGAATGGAGGTGTGAGAAATCATAGAATGGAGGTGTGTGAAGTCACAGAATGGAGGTGTGTGAAGTCACAGAATGGAGGTGTGTGAAGTCAGAGAATGGAGGTGTGTGAACTCACAATGGAGGTGTGTGAAGTCAAAGAATGGAGGTGTGTGAAGTCATAGAATGGAATTGTGTGAAGTCATAGAATGGAGGTGTGTGAAGTGAGAATTGAGGTGTGTGAAGTCACGGAATAGAGGTGTGTGAACTCAGAATGGAGGTGAGTGAAGTCACAGAATGGAGGTTTGTGAAGTCATAGAATGGAGGTTTGTGAATTCATAGAATGGAGGTTTGTGAAGTCAAAATGGAGGTGTGTGAACACATAAAATGGAGATGTGTGAAGTCACAGAATGCAGGTGTGTTAAGTCAAAGAATGGAAGTGTTAAGTCAAAATGGAGGTGTGTGAAGTCACAGAATGGAGGTGTGTGAAGTCACAGAATGAAGGTGTCTGAAGTCAGAATGCACCTGTGTGAAGCAATAGAATGGAGGTGTGTAAAGTCAGAATGGAGGTGTGTGAACTCATAGAATGGCGTGTGTGAAGTCACAATGGGGGTGTGTGAAGTCATAGAATGGGGGTGTGTGAAGTCAAATTGGAGGTGTGTGAAATCACAGAATGGAGGTGTGTCAACTCAGTAATGAGGTGTGTGAAGTCATAGAATGGAGGTGTGTGAATTCATAGAATAGAAGTGTGTGAAATCATAGAATGGAGGTGTGTGAAGTCAAAGAATTGAGGTTTGTGAAGTCAGAATGGAGGTGTGTGAAGTCAGGATGGAGGTGGGTGAAGACGCAGATTGGAGGTGTTGGAACTCAGAATGGAGGTGTGTGGTCACAGAACGGAGGTTTGTGAATTCATAGAATGGAGGTGCGTGAAGTCATAGAATGGATGTTTCTGAAGTGAGAATGAAGGTGTATGAAGTCAAAGAATGGAGGTGTGTGAAGTCAAAATGGAGGTGTGTGAACTCATAGAATGGAGGTGTGTGAACTCATAGAATGGAGGTGTGTGAAGTCATGGATTGGAGGTGTGTGAAGTCAAAGAATGGGGGTGTGTGAAGTCAAACAATAAAGGTGTGTGAAGTCACAGATTGGAGGTGTGTGAACTCTTAGAATGGAGGTGCATGAAGTCAAAGAATGGAGGTGTGTGAATTCATCGAATGGAGGTGTGTGAAGTCATGGAATGGAGGTGTGTGAAGTCAGATGGAGTTGTGTGAAGTCATAGAATGGAGGTGTGTGAAGTCAGAATGGAGGTGTGTCAAGTCATACAATGGAGGTGTGTGAAGTCAGAATGGAGGTGTGTGAACTCATAGAATGGAGGTGTGTGAAGTCACAATGCAGGTGTGCGAAGTCATAGAATGGAGGTGTGTGAGGTCATAGAATGGAGGTGTGTGAAGTCACAGAATGGAGGTGTGTGAACTCATAGAATGGATGTTTGTTAAGTAAGAATGAAGGTGTGTTAAGTCATATAATGGAGGTGTGTGAAGGCACAGAATGGAGGTGTGTGAAGTCATAGAATGGAGCTGTGTGAAGTCAGAATGGAGGTGTGCGAAGTCACAGAATGAAGGTGTGTGAAGTCATAGAATGGAGGTGTGTGAAGTCATAGAATGGATGTGTGTGAAGTCATAATGGGGGTGTGTGAAGTCACAGAATGGAGGTGTGTTAAGTCACAGAACGGAGGTGTTTGAACTCAGAATGGAGGTGTGTGAATTCACAGAATGGAGGTGTGTGAAGTCATAGAATGGAGCTGTGTGAAGTCAGATAGGAGGTGTGTGAAGTCACAGAATGGAGGTGTGTGAACTCAGAATGGAGGTGTGTGAAGTCACAGAACTGAGGTGTGTGAAGTCATAGAATGGAGGTGTGTGAAGTCATAGAATGGATGTGTGTGAAGTCATAATGGAGGTGTGTGAATTCACAGAATTGAGGTATGTGAAGTCACAGAATGGAGGTGTGTGAAGTCATAGAATTGAGGTGTGTGAAGTCATAGAATGGAGCTGTGTGAAGTCAGATGGAGTTGTGTGAAGTCATAGAATGGAGGTGTGTGAAGTCAGAATGGAGGTGTGTGAAGTCATAAAATGGAGGTGTGTGAAGTCAGAATGGAGGTGTGTGAACTAATAGAATGGAGGTGTGTGAAGTCACAATGCAGGTGTGCGAAGTCATAGAATGGAGGTGTGTTAGGTCATAGAATGCAGGTGTGTGAAGTCACAGAATGGAGGTGTGTGAAGTCATAGAATGAAGATGTGTGAAGTCACAGAATGGAGGTGTGTGAAGTCATAGAATGGAGGTTTGTGAAGTCATAGACTTTAGTTGTGTGAAGTCATAGAATGGAGGTGTGTCATGTCACAGAATGGAGGTGTGTGAAATCACAAAATGGAGGTGTGTGAACTCAGAATGGAGGTGTGTGAAGTCACAGAATGGAGGTGTGTGAAGTCATAGAATGGAGGTGTGTGAAGTCACAAAATGGGGGTATGTGAAATCATAGAATGGAGGTGTGTGAAGTCATAGAATGGAGGTGTGTGAAGTCACAGAATGGAGGTGTTTGACGTCAGAGAATGGAGGTGTGTGAAATCAGAATGGAGGTGTGTGAAGTCACAGAATGCAGGTGTGTGAAGTCAGAATAGATGTGTGCGAAGTCATAGAATGGAGGTGAGTGAAGTCAGAATGGCGGTGTGTGAACTCATAGAAGGATGGTGTGTGAAGTCATAATGGAGGTGTGTCAAGTCATAGAATGGAGGTTTTTGAAGTCACAGAATGGAAGTGTGTGAAGTCATAAAATGGAGGTGTGTGAAGTCAGATTGGAGGTGTGTGAAGTCATAGAATGGAGGTGTGTCAACTCAGAAAGGATGTGTGTGAAGTCATAGAATGGAGGTGTGTCAAGTCACAGATTGAAGATGTGTGAAGACACAGAATGGGGGTGTGTGAACTCAGAATGGAGGTGTGTGAAGTCACAGAATGGAGGTGTTTGAAGTCATAGAATGGATGTTTCTGAAGTAAGAATGAAGGTGTGTGAAGTCATAGAATGGAGGTGTGTGAAGTCATAGAATGGAGGTGTGTGAAATCATAGAATGGAGTTGTGTTAAGTCACAGAATGGAGGTGTGTGAAGTCAGAATGGAAGTGTGTGAAGTCAGAATGGAGGTGTGTGAAGTCAAGAATGGAGGTGTGTGAATTCACAATGCATTTGTGTGAACTCATAGAATGGAGGTCTGTGAAGTCACAATGAAGGTGTGTGAAATCCCAGAATGGAGGTGTGTGAAGTCATAGAATGGAGGTGTGTGAAGTCACAGAGTGGAGGTTTGTAAAGTCATATAATGGAGGTGTGTGAAGTCACAGAATGGAGGTGTGTGAAGTCAGAATGGAGTTGTGTGAAGTCATAGAATGGAGGTGTGTGCAGTCAGAATGGAGGTGTGTGAAGTCATAGAATGGAGGTGTGTGAAGTCAGAATGGAGGTCTTTGAAGTCATAGAATGGAGGTGTGTGAATTCACAATGCATTTGTGTGAACTCATAGAATGGAGGTCTGTGAAGTCACAATGTAGGTGTGTGAAGTCACAGAATCGAGGTATGTGAAGTCATAGAATGGAGGTGTGTGAAGTCACAGAATGGAGGTGTGTGAAGTCATATATTGGAGGTTTGTGAAGTCATAGAATGGAGGTGTGTGAAGTAATAGAATGGAGGTGTGTCAAGTCACAGATTGAAGGTGTGTGAAGACACAGAATGGGGGTGTGTGAACTCAGAATGGAGGTGTGTGAAGTCACAGAATGGAGGTGTTTGATTTCATAGAATGGATGTTTCTGAAGTAAGAATGAAGGTGTGTGAAGTCATAGAATGGAGGTGTGTGAAGTCATAGAATGGAGGTGTGTGAAATCATAGAATGGAGTTGTGTTAAGTCACAGAATGGAGGTGAGTGAAGTCAGAATGGAGGTGTGTGAAGTCAGAATGGAAGTGTGTGAAGTGAAGAATGGAGGTGTGTGAATTCACAATTCATTTGTGAGAACTCATAGAATGGAGGTCTGTGAAGTCACAATGTAGGTGTGTGAAATCCCAGAATGGAGGTGTGTGAAGTCATAGAATGGAGGTGTGTGAAGTCACAGAATGGAGGTGTGTAAAGTCATATAATAGAGGTGTGTGAAGTCACAGAATGGAGGTGTGTGAAGTCAGAATGGAGTTGTGTGAAGTCATAGAATGGAGGTGTGTGAAGTCAGAATGGAGGTGTGTGAAGTCATAGAATGGAGGTGTGTGAAGTCAGAATGGAGGTGTGTGAAGTCATAGAATGGAGGTGTGTGAATTCACAATGCATTTGTGTGAAATCATAGAATGGAGGTCTGTGATGTCACAATGTAGGTGTGTGAAGTCACAGAATGGAGGTGTGTGAAGTCATAGAATGGAGGTGTGTGAAGTCACAGAATGGAGGTGTGTGAAGTCATATATTGGAGGTTTGTCAAGTTATAGAATGGAGGTGTGTGAAGTAATAGAATGGAGGTGTGTCAAGTCACAGATTGAAGGTGTGTGAAGACACAGAATGGAGGTGTGTGAACTCAGAATGGAGGTGTGTGAAGTCACAGAATGGAGGTGTTTGAACTCATATAATGGATGTTTCTGAAGTAAGAATGAAGGTGTGTGAAGTCATAGAATGGAGGTGTGTCAAGTCAAAATGGTGGTGTGTGAACTCATAGAATGGAGGTGTGTGAACTCATGGAATGGAGGTGTGTGAAGTCACATAATTGAGGTGTGTGAAGTCAGAATGGAGGTGTGTGAAGTCAGAATGGAGGTGGGTGAAGTCATAGAATGGAGTTGTGTGAATTCACAATGCATTTGTGTGAACTCATAGAATGGAGGTCTGTGAAGTCACAATGTACGTGTGTGAAGTCACAGAATGGAGATGTGTGAAGTCATATAATGGAGGTGTGTGAAGTCACATAATGGAGGTGTGGGAGTCATATAATGGAGGTGTGTGAAGTCACAGAATGGAGTTGCGTGAAGTCATGGAATGGATGTTTCTGAAGTGAGAATGAAGGTGTATGAAGTCAAAGAATGGAGGTGTGTGAAGTCAAAATGGAGGTGTGTGAACTCATAGAATGGAGTTGTGTGAACTCATAGAATGGAGGTGTGTGAAGTCATGGATTGGAGGTGTGTGAAGTCAAAGAATGGGGGTGTGTGAAGTCAAACAATAAAGGTGTGTGAAGTCACAGAATGGAGGTGTGTGAACTCATAGAATGGAGGTGCATGAAGTCAAAGAATGGAGGTGTGTGAATTCATCGAATGGAGGTGTGTGAAGTCATGGAATGGAGGTGTGTGAAGTCAGATGGAGTTGTGTGAAGTCATAGAATGGAGGTGTGTGAAGTCAGAATGGAGGTGTGTCAAGTCATACAATGGAGGTGTGTGAAGTCAGAATGGAGGTGTGTGAACTCATAGAATGGAGGTGTGTGAAGTCACAATGCAGGTGTGCGAAGTCATAGAATGGAGGTGTGTGAGGTCATAGAATGGAGGTGTGTGAAGTCACAGAATGGAGGTGTGTGAAGTCATAAAATGGATGTTTGTTAAGTAAGAATGAAGGTGTGTTAAGTCATAGAATGGAGGTGTGTGAAAGCACAGAATGGAGGTGTGTGAAGTCATAGAATGGAGCTCTGTGAAGTCAGAATGGAGGTGTGCGAAGTCACAGAATGAAGGTGTGTGAAGTCATAGAATGGAGGTGTGTGAAGTCATAGAATGGATGTGTGTGAAGTCATAATGGGGGTGTGTGAAGTCACAGAATGGAGGTGTGTTAAGTCACAGAACGGAGGTGTTTGAACTCAGAATGGAAGTGTGTGAATTCACAGAATGGAGGTGTGTGAAGTCATAGAATGGAGCTGTGTGAAGTCAGATAAGAGGTGTGTGAACTCAGAATGGAGGTGTGTGAAGTCACAGAACTGAGGTGTGTGAAGTTATAGAATGGAGGTGTGTGAAGTCGTAGAATGGATGTGTGTGAAGTCATAATGGAGGTGTGTGAATTCACAGAATTGAGGTATGTGAAGTCACAGAATGGAGGTGTGTGAAGTCATAGAATTGAGGTGTGTGAAGTCATAGAATGGAGCTGTGTGAAGTCAGATGGAGTTGTGTGAAGTCATAGAATGGAGGTGTGTGAAGTCAGAATGGAGGTGTGTGAAGTCATAGAATGGAGGTGTGTGAAGTCAGAATGGAGGTGTGTGAACTAATAGAATAGAGGTGTGTGAAGTCACAATGCAGGTGTGCGAAGTCATAGAATGGAGGTGTGTTAGGTCATAGAATGCAGGTGTGTGAAGTCACAGAATGGAGGTGTGTGAAGTCATAGAATGAAGATGTGTGAAGTCACAGAATGGAGGTGTGTGAAGTCATAGAATGGAGGTTTGTGAAGTCATAGACTTTAGTTGTGTGAAGTCATAGAATGGAGGTGTGTCAAGTCACAGAATGGAGGTGTGTGAAATCACAAAATGGAGGTGTGTGAACTCAGAATGGAGGTGTGTGAAGTCACAGAATGGAGGTGTGTGAAGTCATAGAATGGAGGTGTGTGAAGTCACAAAATGGGGGTGTGTGAAGTCATAGAATGGAGGTGTGTGAAGTCATAGAATGGAGGTGTGTGAAGTCACAGAATGGAGGTGTTTGACGTCAGAGAATGGAGGTGTGTGAAATCAGAATGGATGTGTGTGAAGTCACAGAATGCAGGTGTGTGAAGTCAGAATAGATGTGTGCGAAGTCATAGAATGGAGGTGAGTGAAGTCAGAATGGCGGTGTGTGAACTCATAGAAGGATGGTGTGTGAAGTCACAATGGAGGTGTGTGAAGTCATAGAATGGAGGTTTTTGAAGTCACAGAATGGAAGTGTGTGAAGTCATAAAATGGAGGTGTGTGAAGTCAGATTGGAGGTGTGTGAAGTCATAGAATGGAGGTGTGTCAACTCAGAAAGGATGTGTGTGAAGTCATAGAATGGAGGTGTGTCAAGTCACAGATTGAAGATGTGTGAAGACACAGAATGGGGGTGTGTGAACTCAGAATGGAAGTGTGTGAAGTCACAGAATGGAGGTGTTTGAAGTCATAGAATGGATGTTTCTGAAGTAAGAATGAAGGTGTGTGAAGTCATAGAATGGAGGTGTGTGAAGTCATAGAATGGAGGTGTGTGAAATCATAGAATGGAGTTGTGTTAAGTCACAGAATGGAGGTGTGTGAAGTCAGAATGGAAGTGTGTGAAGTCAGAATGCAGGTACGTGAAGTCAAGAATGGAGGTGTGTGAATTCACAATGCATTTGTGTGAACTCATAGAATGGAGGTCTGTGAAGTCACAATGTAGGTGTGTGAAATCCCAGAATGGAGGTGTGTGAAGTCATAGAATGGAGGTGTGTGAAGTCACAGAGTGGAGGTTTGTAAAGTCATATAATGGAGGTGTGTGAAGTCACAGAATGGAGGTGTGTGAAGTCAGAATGGAGTTGTGTGAAGTCATAGAATGGAGGTGTGTGAAATCATAGAATGGAGTTGTGTTAAGTCACAGAATGGAGGTGAGTGAAGTCAGAATGGAGGTGTGTGAAGTCAGAATGGAAGTGTGTGAAGTGAAGAATGGAGGTGTGTGAATTCACAATTCATTTGTGAGAACTCATAGAATGGAGGTCTGTGAAGTCACAATGTAGGTGTGTGAAATCCCAGAATGGAGGTGTGTGAAGTCATAGAATGGAGGTGTGTGAAGTCACAGAATGGAGGTGTGTAAAGTCATATAATAGAGGTGTGTGAAGTCACAGAATGGAGGTGTGTGAAGTCAGAATGGAGTTGTGTGAAGTCATAGAATGGAGGTGTGTGAAGTCAGAATGGAGGTGTGTGAAGTCATAGAATGGAGGTGTGTGAAGTCAGAATGGAGGTGTGTGAAGTCATAGAATGGAGGTGTGTGAATTCACAATGCATTTGTGTGAAATCATAGAATGGAGGTCTGTGATGTCACAATGTAGGTGTGTGAAGTCACAGAATGGAGGTGTGTGAAGTCATAGAATGGAGGTGTGTGAAGTCACAGAATGGAGGTGTGTGAAGTCATATATTGGAGGTTTGTCAAGTTATAGAATGGAGGTGTGTGAAGTAATAGAATGGAGGTGTGTCAAGTCACAGATTGAAGGTGTGTGAAGACACAGAATGGAGGTGTGTGAACTCAGAATGGAGGTGTGTGAAGTCACAGAATGGAGGTGTTTGAACTCATATAATGGATGTTTCTGAAGTAAGAATGAAGGTGTGTGAAGTCATAGAATGGAGGTGTGTCAAGTCAAAATGGTGGTGTGTGAACTCATAGAATGGAGGTGTGTGAACTCATGGAATGGAGGTGTGTGAAGTCACATAATTGAGGTGTGTGAAGTCAGAATGGAGGTGTGTGAAGTCAGAATGGAGGTGGGTGAAGTCATAGAATGGAGTTGTGTGAATTCACAATGCATTTGTGTGAACTCATAGAATGGAGGTCTGTGAAGTCACAATGTACGTGTGTGAAGTCACAGAATGGAGATGTGTGAAGTCATATAATGGAGGTGTGTGAAGTCACATAATGGAGGTGTGGGAGTCATATAATGGAGGTGTGTGAAGTCACAGAATGGAGTTGCGTGAAGTCATGGAATGGATGTTTCTGAAGTGAGAATGAAGGTGTATGAAGTCAAAGAATGGAGGTGTGTGAAGTCAAAATGGAGGTGTGTGAACTCATAGAATGGAGTTGTGTGAACTCATAGAATGGAGGTGTGTGAAGTCATGGATTGGAGGTGTGTGAAGTCAAAGAATGGGGGTGTGTGAAGTCAAACAATAAAGGTGTGTGAAGTCACAGAATGGAGGTGTGTGAACTCATAGAATGGAGGTGCATGAAGTCAAAGAATGGAGGTGTGTGAATTCATCGAATGGAGGTGTGTGAAGTCATGGAATGGAGGTGTGTGAAGTCAGATGGAGTTGTGTGAAGTCATAGAATGGAGGTGTGTGAAGTCAGAATGGAGGTGTGTCAAGTCATACAATGGAGGTGTGTGAAGTCAGAATGGAGGTGTGTGAACTCATAGAATGGAGGTGTGTGAAGTCACAATGCAGGTGTGCGAAGTCATAGAATGGAGGTGTGTGAGGTCATAGAATGGAGGTGTGTGAAGTCACAGAATGGAGGTGTGTGAAGTCATAAAATGGATGTTTGTTAAGTAAGAATGAAGGTGTGTTAAGTCATAGAATGGAGGTGTGTGAAGGCACAGAATGGAGGTGTGTGAAGTCATAGAATGGAGCTCTGTGAAGTCAGAATGGAGGTGTGCGAAGTCACAGAATGAAGGTGTGTGAAGTCATAGAATGGAGGTGTGTGAAGTCATAGAATGGATGTGTGTGAAGTCATAATGGGGGTGTGTGAAGTCACAGAATGGAGGTGTGTTAAGTCACAGAACGGAGGTGTTTGAACTCAGAATGGAAGTGTGTGAATTCACAGAATGGAGGTGTGTGAAGTCATAGAATGGAGCTGTGTGAAGTCAGATAAGAGGTGTGTGAACTCAGAATGGAGGTGTGTGAAGTCACAGAACTGAGGTGTGTGAAGTTATAGAATGGAGGTGTGTGAAGTCGTAGAATGGATGTGTGTGAAGTCATAATGGAGGTGTGTGAATTCACAGAATTGAGGTATGTGAAGTCACAGAATGGAGGTGTGTGAAGTCATAGAATTGAGGTGTGTGAAGTCATAGAATGGAGCTGTGTGAAGTCAGATGGAGTTGTGTGAAGTCATAGAATGGAGGTGTGTGAAGTCAGAATGGAGGTGTGTGAAGTCATAGAATGGAGGTGTGTGAAGTCAGAATGGAGGTGTGTGAACTAATAGAATAGAGGTGTGTGAAGTCACAATGCAGGTGTGCGAAGTCATAGAATGGAGGTGTGTTAGGTCATAGAATGCAGGTGTGTGAAGTCACAGAATGGAGGTGTGTGAAGTCATAGAATGAAGATGTGTGAAGTCACAGAATGGAGGTGTGTGAAGTCATAGAATGGAGGTTTGTGAAGTCATAGACTTTAGTTGTGTGAAGTCATAGAATGGAGGTGTGTCAAGTCACAGAATGGAGGTGTGTGAAATCACAAAATGGAGGTGTGTGAACTCAGAATGGAGGTGTGTGAAGTCACAGAATGGAGGTGTGTGAAGTCATAGAATGGAGGTGTGTGAAGTCACAAAATGGGGGTGTGTGAAGTCATAGAATGGAGGTGTGTGAAGTCATAGAATGGAGGTGTGTGAAGTCACAGAATGGAGGTGTTTGACGTCAGAGAATGGAGGTGTGTGAAATCAGAATGGATGTGTGTGAAGTCACAGAATGCAGGTGTGTGAAGTCAGAATAGATGTGTGCGAAGTCATAGAATGGAGGTGAGTGAAGTCAGAATGGCGGTGTGTGAACTCATAGAAGGATGGTGTGTGAAGTCACAATGGAGGTGTGTGAAGTCATAGAATGGAGGTTTTTGAAGTCACAGAATGGAAGTGTGTGAAGTCATAAAATGGAGGTGTGTGAAGTCAGATTGGAGGTGTGTGAAGTCATAGAATGGAGGTGTGTCAACTCAGAAAGGATGTGTGTGAAGTCATAGAATGGAGGTGTGTCAAGTCACAGATTGAAGATGTGTGAAGACACAGAATGGGGGTGTGTGAACTCAGAATGGAAGTGTGTGAAGTCACAGAATGGAGGTGTTTGAAGTCATAGAATGGATGTTTCTGAAGTAAGAATGAAGGTGTGTGAAGTCATAGAATGGAGGTGTGTGAAGTCATAGAATGGAGGTGTGTGAAATCATAGAATGGAGTTGTGTTAAGTCACAGAATGGAGGTGTGTGAAGTCAGAATGGAAGTGTGTGAAGTCAGAATGCAGGTACGTGAAGTCAAGAATGGAGGTGTGTGAATTCACAATGCATTTGTGTGAACTCATAGAATGGAGGTCTGTGAAGTCACAATGTAGGTGTGTGAAATCCCAGAATGGAGGTGTGTGAAGTCATAGAATGGAGGTGTGTGAAGTCACAGAGTGGAGGTTTGTAAAGTCATATAATGGAGGTGTGTGAAGTCACAGAATGGAGGTGTGTGAAGTCAGAATGGAGTTGTGTGAAGTCATAGAATGGAGGTGTGTGAAGTCAGAATGGAGGTGTGTGAAGTCATAGAATGGAGGTGTGTGAAGTCAGAATGGAGGTCTTTGAAGTCATAGAATGGAGGTGTGTGAATTCACAATGCATTTGTGTCAACTCATAGAATGAAGGTCTGTGAAGTCACAATATAGGTGTGTGAAGTCACAGAATGGAGGTATGTGAAGTCATAGAATGGAGGTGTGTGAAGTCACAGAATGGAGGTGTGTGAAGTCATATATTAGAGGTTTGTGAAGTCATAGAATGGAGGTGTGTGTAGTAATAGAATGGAGGTGTGTCAAGTCACAGATTGAAGGTGTGTGAAGACACAGAATGGGGGTGTGTGAACTCAGAATGGAGGTGTGTGAAGTCACAGAATGGAGGTGTTTGATTTCATAGAATGGATGTTTCTGAAGTAAGAATGAAGGTGTGTGAAGTCATAGAATGGAGGTGTGTGAAGTCATATAATGGAGGTGTGTGAAATCATAGAATGGAGTTGTGTTAAGTCACAGAATGGAGGTGAGTGAAGTCAGAATGGAGGTGTGTGAAGTCAGAATGGAAGTGTGTGAAGTCAAGAATGGAGGTGTGTGAATTCACAATTCATTTGTGAGAACTCATAGAATGGAGGTCTGTGAAGTCACAATGTAGGTGTGTGAAATCACAGAATGGAGGTGTGTGAAGTCATAGAATGGAGGTGTGTGAAGTCACAGAATGGAGGTGTGTAAAGTCATATAATGGAGGTGTGTGAAGTCACAGAATAGAGGTGTGTGAAGTCAGAATGGAGTTGTGTGAAGTCATAGAATGGAGGTGTGTGAACTCAGAATGGAGGTGTGTGAAGTCATAGAATGGAGGTGTGTGAAGTCAGAATGGAGGTGTGTGAAGTCATAGAATGGAGGTGTGTGAATTCACAATGCATTTGTGTGAAATCATAGAATGGAGGTGTGTGACGTCACAATGTAGGTGTGTGAAGTCACAGAATGGAGGTGTGTGAAGTCATAGAATGGAGGTGTGTGAAGTCACAGAATGGAGGTGTGTGAAGTCATATGTTGGAGGTTTGTCAAGTTATAGAATGGAGGTGTGTGAAGTAATAGAATGGAGGTGTGTCAAGTCACAGATTGAAGGTGTGTGAAGACACAGAATGGAGGTGTGTGAACTCAGAATGGAGGTGTGTGAAGTCACAGAATGGAGGTGTTTGAACTCATAGAATGGATGTTTCTGAAGTAAGAATGAAGGTGTGTGAAGTCATAGAATGGAGGTGGGTGAAGTCATAGAATGGAGTTGTGTGAATTCACCATGCATTTGTGTGAACTCATAGAATGGAGGTCTGTGAAGTCACAATGTACGTGTGTGAAGTCACAGAATGGAGATGTGTGAAGTCATATAATGGAGGTGTGTGAAGTCACATAATGGAGGTGTGGGAAGTCATATAATGGAGGTGTGTGAAGTCACAGAATGGAGGTGTGTGAAGTCAGAATGGAGTTGTGTGAAGTCATAGAATGGAGGTGTGTGAAGTCAGAATGGAGGTGTGTGAAGTCACAGAATGTAGGTGTGTGAAGTCAGAATGGAGGTGTGTGAAGTCATAGAATGGAGGTGTGTGAAGTCATAGAATGGAGGTGTGTGAAGTCATAGAATGGATGTTTGTTAAGTAAGAATGAAGGTGTGTTAAGTCATAGAATGGAGGTGTGTGAAGGCACAGAATTGAGGTGTGTGAAGTCATAGACTGGAGCTGTGTGAAGTCAGAATGGAGGTGTGTGAAGTCACAGAATGGAGGTGTGTGAACTCAGAATGGAGGTGTGTGAAGTCACAAAATCAAGGTGTGTGAAGTCATAGAATGGAGGTGTGTGAAGTCATAGAATGGAGGTGTGTGAAGTCATAATGGAGGCGTGTGAAGTCACAGATTGAGGTGTGTGAAGTCACAGAATGGAGGTGTGTGAAGTCATAGAATGGAAGTCTGTGAAGTCAGAACGGAGGTGTGTGAACTCAGATTGGAGGTGTGGGAAGTCACAATGGAGGTGTGTGAAGTTATAGAATGGAGGTGTGTGAAATCACAGAATGGAGGTGTGTCAACTCAGAAATGAGGTGTGTGAAGTCAAAGAATGGAGGTGTGTGAATTCATAGAATGGAAGTGTGTGAAATCATAGAATGGAGGTGTGTGAAGTCAAAGAATTGAGGTTTGTGAAGTCAGAATGGAGGTGTGTGAAGTCAGGATGGAGGTGGGAGAAGTCACAGAATAGAGGTGTGGGAACTCAGAATGGAAGTGTGTGGTCACAGAACGGAGGTTTGTGAAGTCATAGAATGGAGGTGCGTGAAGTCATAGAATGGATGTTTCTGAAGTGGGAATGAAGGTGTATGAAGTCAAAGAATGGAGGTGTGTGAAGTCAAAATGGAGGTGTGTGAACTCATAGAATGGAGGTGTGTGAACTCATAGAATGGAGGTGTGTGAAGTCACAGAATGGAGGTGTGGGAAGTCATAGAATGGAGTTGTGTGAAGTCCCAGAATGGAGGTGTGTGAATTAATAGAATGGAGGTGTGAGAAATCATAGAATGGAGGTGTGTGAAGTCACAGAATGGAGGTGTGTGAAGTCACAGAATGGAGGTGTGTGAAGTCACAGAATGGAGGTGTGTGAACTCACAATGGAGGTGTGTGAAGTCAAAGAATGGAGGTGTGTGAAGTCATAGAATGGAATTGTGTGAAGTCATAGAATGGAGGTGTGTGAAGTGAGAATTGAGGTGTGTGAAGTCACGGAATAGAGGTGTGTGAACTCAGAATGGAGGAGAGTGAAGTCACAGAATGGAGGTTTGTGAAGTCATAGAATGGAGGTGTGTGAAGTCATAGAATGGATGTTTCTGAAGTAGAATGAAGGTGTGTGAATTCATAGAATGGAGATTTGTGAAGTCAAAATGGAGGTGTGTGAACACATAAAATGGAGATGTGTGAAGTCATGGAATGTAGGTGTGTGAAGTCCAAGAATATAGGTGTGTGAAGTCAAACAATGGTGGTGTGTGAAGTCAGAGAATGCAGGTGTGTTAAGTCAAAGAATGGAAGTGTGTGAAGTCAAAATGGAGGTGTGTGAAGTCACAGAATGGAGGTGTGTGAAGTCACAGAATGAAGGTGTCTGAAGTCAGAATGCACCTGTGTGAAGCCATAGAATGGAGGTGTGTAAAGTCAGAATGGAGGTGTGTGAACTCATAGAATGGAGTGTGTGAAGTCACAATGGGGGTGTGTGAAGTCATAGAATGGGGCTGTGTGAAGTCAAATTGGAGGTGTGTGAAATCACAGAATGGAGGTGTGTCAACTCAGTAATGAGGTGTGTGAAGTCATAGAATGGAGGTGTGTGAATTCATAGAATAGAAGTGTGTGAAATCATAGAATGGAGGTGTGTGAAGTCAAAGAATTGAGGTTTGTGAAGTCAGAATGGAGGTGTGTGAAGTCAGGATGGAGGTGGGTGAAGACGCAGATTGGAGGTGTTGGAACTCAGAATGGAGGTGTGTGGTCACAGAACGGAGGTTTGTGAAGTCATAGAATGGAGGTGCGTGAAGTCATAGAATGGATGTTTCTGAAGTGAGAATGAAGGTGTATGAAGTCAAAGAATGGAGGTGTGTGAAGTCAAAATGGAGGTGTGTGAACTCATAGAATGGAGGTGTGTGAACTCATAGAATGGAGATGTGTGAAGTCATGGATTGGAGGTGTGTGAAGTCAAAGAATGGGGGTGTGTGAAGTCAAACAATAAAGGTGTGTGAAGTCACAGAATGGAGGTGTGTGAACTCATAGAATGGAGGAGCATGAAGTCAAAGAATGGAGGTGTGTGAATTCATCGAATGGAGGTGTGTGAAGTCATGGAATGGAGGTGTGTGAAGTCAGATGGTGTTGTGTGAAGTCATAGAATGGAGGTGTGTGAAGTCAGAATGGAGGTGTGTCAAGTCATACAATGGAGGTGTGTGAAGTCAGAATGGAGGTGTGTGAACTCATAGAATGGAGGTGTGTGAAGTCACAATGCAGGTGTGCGAAGTCATAGAATGGAGGTGTGTGAGGTCATAGAATGGAGGTGTGTGAAGTCACAGAATGGAGGTGTGTGAAGTCATAGAATGGATGTTTGTTAAGTAAGAATGAAGGTGTGTTAAGTCATAGAATGGAGGTGTGTGAAGGCACAGAATGGAGGTGTGTGAAGTCATAGAATGGAGCTGTGTGAAGTCAGAATGGAGGTGTGCGAAGTCACAGAATGAAGGTGTGTGAAGTCATAGAATGGAGGTGTGTGAAGTCATAGAATGGATGTGTGTGAAGTCATAATTTGGGTGTGTGAAGTCACAGAATGGAGGTGTGTTAAGTCACAGAACGGAGGTGTTTGAACTCAGAATGGAGGTGTGTGAATTCACAGAATGGAGGTGTGTGAAGTCATAGAATGGAGCTGTGTGAAGTCAGATAGGAGGTGTGTGAAGTCACAGAATGGAGGTGTGTGAACTCAGAATGGAGGTGTGTGAAGTCACAGAACTGAGGTGTGTGAAGTCATAGAATGGAGGTGTGTGAAGTCATAGGATGGATGTGTGTGAAGTCATAATGGAGGTGTGTGAATTCACAGAATTGAGGTATGTGAAGTCACAGAATGGAGGTGTGTGAAGTCATAGAATTGAGGTGTGTGAAGTCATAGAATGGAGCTGTGTGAAGTCAGATGGAGTTGTGTGAAGTCATAGAATGGAGGTGTGTGAATTCACAGAATGGAGGTGTGTGAAGTCATAGAATGGAGGTGTGTGAAGTCAGAATGGAGGTGTGTGAACTAATAGAATGGAGGTGTGTGAAGTCACAATGCAGGTGTGCGAAGTCATAGAATGGAGGTGTGTTAGGTCATAGAATGCAGGTGTGTGAAGTCACAGAATGGAGGTGTGTGAAGTCATAGAATGAAGATGTGTGAAGTCACAGAATGGAGGTGTGTGAAGTCATAGAATGTGGTTTGTGTAGTCATAGACTTTAGTTGTGTGAAGTCATAGAATGGAGGTGTGTCAAGTCACAGAATGGAGGTGTGTGAAATCACAAAATGGAGGTGTGTGAACTCAGAATGGAGGTGTGTGAAGTCACAGAATGGAGGTGTGTGAAGTCATAGAATGGAGGTGTGTGAAGTCACAAAATGGGGGTATGTGAAGTAATAGAATGGAGGTGTGTGAAGTCATAGAATGGAGGTGTGTGAAGTCACAGCATGGAGGTGTTTGACGTCAGAGAATGGAGGTGTGTGAAATCCCAGAATGGAGGTGTGTAAAGTCATAGAATGGAGGTGTGTGAAGTCACAGAGTGGAGGTTTGTAAAGTCATATAATGGAGGTGTGTGAAGTCACAGAATGGAGGTGTGTGAAGTCAGAATGGAGTTGTGTGAAGTCATAGAATGGAGGTGTGTGAAGTCAGAATGGAGGTGTGTAAAGTCATAGAATGGAGGTGTGTGAAGTCAGAATGGAGGTCTTTGAAGTCATAGAATGGAGGTGTGTGAATTCACAATGCATTTGTGTGAACTCATAGAATGGAGGTCTGTGAAGTCACAATGTAGGTGTGTGAAGTCACAGAATCGAGGTATGTGAAGTCATAGAATGGAGGTGTGTGAAGTCACAGAATGGAGGTGTGTGAAGTCATATATTGGAGGTTTGTGAAGTCATAGAATGGAGGTGTGTGAAGTAATAGAATGGAGGTGTGTCAAGTCACAGATTGAAGGTGTGTGAAGACACAGAATGGGGGTGTGTGAACTCAGAATGGAGGTGTGTGAAGTCACAGAATGGAGGTGTTTGATTTCATAGAATGGATGTTTCTGAAGTAAGAATGAATGTGTGTGAAGTCATAGAATGGAGGTGTGTGAAGTCATAGAATGGAGGTGTGTGAAATCATAGAATGGAGTTGTGTTAAGTCACAGAATGGAGGTGAGTGAAGTCAGAATGGAGGTGTGTGAAGTCAGAATGGAAGTGTGTGAAGTCAAGAATGGAGGTGTGTGAATTCACAATTCATTTGTGAGAACTCATAGAATGGAGGCCTGTGAAGTCACAATGTAGGTGTGTGAAATCACAGAATGGAGGTGTGTGAAGTCATAGAATGGAGGTGTGTGAAGTCAAAGAATGGAGGTGTGTAAAGTCATATAATGGAGGTGTGTGAAGTCACAGAATGGAGGTGTGTGAACTCAGAATGGAGGTGTGTGAAGTCACAGAACTGAGGTGTGTGAAGTCATAGAATGGAGGTGTGTGAAGTCATAGAATGGATGTGTGTGAAGTCATAATGGAGGTGTGTGAATTCACAGAATTGAGGTATGTGAAGTCACAGAATGGAGGTGTATGAAGTCATAGAATTGAGGTGTGTGAAGTCATAGAATGGAGCTGTGTGAAGTCAGATGGAGTTGTGTGAAGTCATAGAATGGAGGTGTGTGAAGTCAGAATGGAGGTGTGTGAAGTCATAGAATGGAGGTGTGTGAAGTCAGAATGGAGGTGTGTGAACTAATAGAATGGAGGTGTGTGAAGTCACAATGCAGGTGTGCGAAGTCATAGAATGGAGGTGTGTTAGGTCATAGAATGCAGGTGTGTGAAGTCACACAATGGAGGTGTGTGAAGTCATAGAATGAAGATGTGTGAAGTCACAGAATGGAGGTGTGTGAAGTCATACAATGGAGGTTTGTGAAGTCATAGACTTTAGTTGTGTGAAGTCATAGAATGGAGGTGTGTCAAGTCACAGAATGGAGGTGTGTGAAATCACAAAATGGAGGTGTGTGAACTCAGAATGGAGGTGTGTGAAGTCACAGAATGGAGGTGTGTGAAGTCATAGAATGGAGGTGTGTGAAGTCACAAAATGGGGGTATGTGAAGTCATAGAATGGAGGTGTGTGAAGTCATAGAATGGAGGTGTGTGAAGTCACAGAATGGAGGTGTTTGACGTCAGAGAATGGAGGTGTGTGAAATCAGAATGGAGGTGTGTGAAGTCACAGAATGCAGGTGTGTGAAGTCAGAATAGATGTGTGCAAAGTCATAGAATGGAGGTGAGTGAAGTCAGAATGGCGGTGTGTGAACTCATAGAAGGATGGTGTGTGAAGTCACAATGGAGGTGTGTGAAGTCATAGAATGGAGGTTTTTGAAGTCACAGAATGGAAGTGTGTGAAGTCATAAAATGGAGGTGTGTGAAGTCAGATTGGAGGTGTGTGAAGTCATAGAATGGAGGTGTGTCAACTCAGAAAGGATGTGTGTGAAGTCATAGAATGGAGGTGTGTAAAGTCACAGATTGAAGATGTGTGAAGACACAGAATGGGGGTGTGTGAACTCAGAATGGAGGTGTGTGAAGTCACAGAATGGAGGTGTTTGAAGTCATAGAATGGATGTTTCTGAAGTAAGAATGAAGGTGTGTGAAGTCATAGAATGGAGGTGTGTGAAGTCATAGAATGGAGGTGTGTGAAATCATAGAATGGAGTTGTGTTAAGTCACAGATTGGAGGTGTGTGAAGTCAGAATGGAAGTGTGTGAAGTTAGAATGGAGGTGTGTGAAGTCAAGAATGGAGGTGTGTGAATTCACAAGGCATTTGTGTGAACTCATAGAATGGAGGTCTGTGAAGTCACAATGTAGGTGTGTGAACTCATAGAATGGAGGTGTGTGAAGTCACAATGGAGGTGTGTGAAGTCATAGAATGGAGGTGTGTAAAGTCACAGAATGGAGGTGTGTGAAGTCATAGAATGGAGCTGTGTGAAGTCAGATTGGAGGTGTGTGAAGTCACAGAATGGAGGTGTGTGAACTCAGAATGGATGTGTGTGAAGTCACAGAATGGAGGTGTGTGAAGTCATAGAATGGAGGTGTGTGAAGTCATAGAATGGATGTGTGTGAAGTCATAATGGAGGTGTTTGAAGTCACAGAATTGAGGTGTGTGAAGTCACAGAATGGAGGTGTGTGAAGTCATAGAATGGAGGTGTGTGAAGTCATAGAATGGAGGTGTGTGAAGTCAAAGAATGGATGTTTGTTAAGTAAGAATGAAGGTGTGTTAAGTCATAGAATGGAGGTTTGTGATGGCACAAAATGGAGGTGTGTGAAGTCAGAGAATGGAGCTTTGTGAAGTCAGAATGGAGGTGTGTGAAGTCACAGAATGGAGGTGTGCGAAATCAGAATGGAGGTGTGTGAAGTCACAGAATGGAGGTGTGTTAAGTCAAAGAGTGGAGGTGTGTGAACTCAGAATGGAGGTGTGTGAAGTCACAGAATCTAGGTGTGTGAAGTCATAGAATGGAGGTGTGTGAAGTCTTAGAATGGAGGTGTGTGAAGTCATAATGGAGGCGTGTGAAGTCACAGAATTGAGGTGTGTGAAGTCACAGAACGGAGGTGTGTGAAGTCATAGAATGGAAGTGTGTGAAATCAGAACGGAGGTGTGTGAACTCAGATTGGAGGTGTGGGAAGTCACAATGGAGGTGTGTGAAGCTATAGAATGGAGGTGTGTGAAGTCACAGAATGGAGGGGTGTGAAGTCAAAGACTGGAGGTGTGTGAAGTCATAGAATGGAGGTGTGTGAACTCATAGATGGAGGTGTGTGAAGTCACAGAATGAAGGTGCGTTAAGTCACAGAATGGAGGTTTGTGAACTCAGAATGGAGGTGTGTGAAGTCATAGAATGGAGGTGTGTGAAGTCATAGAATGGAGTTGTGTGAAGTCACAGAATGGAGGTGTGTGAATTAATAGAATGGAGGTGTGAGAAATCATAGAATGGAGGTGTGTGAAGTCACAGAATGGAGGTGTGTGTACTCACAGAATGGAGGTGTGTGAACTCACAATGGAGGTGTGTGAAGTCAAAGAATGGAGGTGTGTGACGTCATAGAATGGAATTGTGTGAAGTCAAAGAATGGAGGTGTGTGAAGTGAGAATTGAGGTGTGTGAAGTCAGAATGGAGGTGTATGAAGTCAGAATGGAGGTGTGTGAAGTCATAGAATGGAGGTGTGTGAATTCACAATGCATTTGTGTGAACTCATACAATGGAGGTCTGTGAGGTCACAATGTACGTGTGTGAAGTCACAGAATGGAGGTGTGTGAAGTCATAGAATGGAGGTGTGTGAAGTCACAGAATGGAGGTGTGGGAAGTCATATAATGGAGGTGTGTGAAGTCACAGAATGGAGGTGTGTGAAGTCAGAATGGAGTTGTGTGAAGTCATAGAATGGAGGTATGTGAAGTCAGAATGGAGGTGTGTGAAGTCATAGAATGGAGGTGTGTGAAGTAACAGAATGGAGGTGTGGGAAGTCATATAATGGAGGTGTGTGAAGTCACAGAATAGAGGTGTGTGAAGTCATAGAATGGAGCTGTGTGAAGTCAGATTTGAGGTGTGTGCAGTCACAGAATGGAGGTGTGTGAACTCAGAATGGAGGTGTGTGAAGTCACAGAATGGAGGTGTGTTGTCACAGAGTGGAGGTGTGTGAACTCAGAATGGAGGTGTGTGAAGTCACAGAATCTAGGTGTGTGAAGTCATAGAATGGAGGTGTGTGAAGTCATAGAATGGAGGTGTGTGAAGTCATAATGGAGGCGTGCGAAGTCACAGAATGGAGGTGTGTGAAGTCACAGAATTGAGGGGTGTGAAGTCAAAGACTGGAGGTGTGTGAAGTCATAGAATGGAGGTGTTTGAACTCATAGATTGGAGGTGTGTGAAGTCACAGAATGAAGGTGCGTTAAGTCACAGAATGGAGGTTTGTGAACTCAGAATGGAGGTGTGTGAAGTCATAGAATGGAGGTGTGGGAAGTCATAGAATGGATTTGTGTGAAGTCATAGAATGGAGGTGTGAGAAATCATAGAATGGAGGTGTGTGAAGTCACAGAATGGAGGTGTGTGAAGTCACAGAATGGAGGTGTGTGAAGTCACAGAATGGAGGTGTGTGAACTCACAATGGAGGTGTGTGAAATCAAAGAATTGAGGTGTGTGACGTCATAGAATGGAATTGTGTGAAGTCATAGAATGGAGGTGTGTGAAGTGAGAATTGAGGTGTGTGAAGTCACGGAATTGAGGTGTGTGAACTCATTAATGGTGGTGTGTGAAGTCAAAGAATGCAGGTGTGTGAAGTCATAGAATGGATGTGTGTGAAGTCATAATGGAGGTGTGTGAAGTCACAGAATGTAGGTGTGTGAAGTCATAGAATAGAGCTGTGTGAAGTCAGATTGGAGGTGTGTGAAGTCACAGAATGGAGGTGTGTTAAGTCACAGAACGGAGGTGTTTGAACTCAGAATGGAGGTGTGTGAAGTCACAGAATGGAGGTGTGTGAAGTCATAGAATGGAGCTGTGTGAAGTCAGATTGGAGATGTGAGAAGTCACAGTATGGAGGTGTGTGAACTCAGAATGGAGGTGTGTGAAGTCACAGAATTGAGGTGTGTGAAGTCATAGAATGGAGGTGTGTGAAGTCACTGAATGGATGTGTGTGAAGTCATAATGGAGGTGTGTGAAGTCACAGAATTGAGGTGTGTGAAGTCACAGAATGCAGGTGTGTGAAGTCATAGAATGGAGGTGTGTGAAGTCATAGAATGGAGGTGTGTGAAGTCATAGAATGGATGTTTGTTAAGTAAGAATGAAGGTGTGTTAAGTCATAGAATGGAGGTGTGTGAAGGCACAGAATGGAGGTGTGTAAAGTCATAGAATGGAGCTGTGTGAAGTCAGAATGGAGGTGTGTGAAGTCATAGAATGGAGGTGTGTGAACTCAGAATGGAGGTGTGTGAAGTCACAGAATGGAGGTGTGTTAAGTCACAGAATGTAGGTGTGTGAACTCAGAATGGAGGTGTGTGAAGTCACAGAATCTAGGCGTGTGAAGTCATAGAATGGAGGTGTGTGAAGTCATAGAAGGGAGGTGTGTGAAGTCATAATGGAGGCGTGTGAAGTCACAGAATTGAGGTGTGTGAAGTCACAGAATGGAGGTGTGTAAAGTCATAGAATGGAAGTGTGTGAAGTCAGAACGGAGGTGTGTGAACTCAGATTGGAGGTGTGGGAAGTCACAATGGATGTGTGTGAAGTTATAGAATGGAGGTGTGTGAAGTCACTGAATGGAGGGGTGTGAACTCATAGAATGGAGGTGTGTGAAGTCACAGAATGAAGGTGCGTTAAGTCACAGAATGGAGGTTTGTGAACTCAGAATGGAGGTGTGTGAAGTCACAGAATGAAGGTGCGTTAAGTCACAGAATGGAGGTTTGTGAACTCAGAATGGAGGTGTGTGAAGTCACAGAATGGAGGTGTGTGAATTAATAGAATGGAGGTGTGAGAAATCATAGAATGGAGGTGTGTGAAGTCACAGAATGGATGTGTGTGAAGTCACAGAATGGAGGTGTGTGAAGTCACAGAATGGAGGTGTGTGAAGTCGTAGAATTGAATTGTTTGAAGTCATAGAATGGAGGTGTGTGAAGTGAGAATTGAGGTGTGTGAAGTCACGGAATTGAGGTGTGTGAACTCAGAATGGAGGTGTGTGAAGTCACAGAATGGATGTTTGTGAAGTCATAGAATGGAGGTGTGTGAAGTCATACAATGGATGTTTCTGAAGTAGAATGTAGGTGTGTGAACTCATAGAATGGAGTTGTGTGAAGTCAAAGTGGAGGTGTGTGAACTCATAAAATGGAGATGTGTGAAGTCATGGAATGGAGGTGTGTGAAGTCCAAGAATATAGGTGTGTGAAGTCAAACAATGGTGGTGTGTGAAGTCACAGAATGCAGGTGTGTTAAGTCAAAGAATGGAAGTGTGTGAAGTCAAAATGGAGGTGTGTGAAGTCACAGAATGTAGGTGTGTGAAGTCACAGAATGAAGGTGTCTGAAGTCAGAATGCAGCTGTGTGAAGCCATAGAATGGAGGTGTGTGAAGACAGAATGGAGGTGTGTGAACTCATAGAATGGAGTGTGTGAAGTCACAATGGGGGTGTGTGAAGTCATAGAATGGGAGTGTGTGAAGTCAAATTGGAGGTGTGTGAAATCACAGAATGGAGGTGTGTCAACACAGAAATGGGGTGTGTGAAGTCATAGAATGGAGGTTTGTGAATTCATAGAATGGAAGTGTGTGAAATCATAGAATGGAGGTGTGTGAAGTCAAAGAATTGAGGTTTGTGAAGTCAGAATGGAGGTGTGTGAAGTCAGGATGGAGGTGGGTGAAGTCACAGAATGGAGGTGTGGGAACTCAGAATGGAGGTGTGTGGTCACAGAACGGAGGTTTGTGAAGTCATAGAATGGAGGTGCGTGAAGTCATAGAATGGATGTTTGTTAAGTAAGAATGAAGGTGTGTTAAGTCATAGAATGGAGGTGTGTGAAGGCACAGAATGGAGGTGTGTGAAGTCATAGAATGGAGCTGTGTGAAGTCAGAATGGAGGTGTGTGAAGTCACAGAATGGAGGTGTGTGAACTCAGAATGGAGGTGTGTGAAGTCACAGAATGGAGGTGTGTTAAGTCACAGAACGGAGGTGTTTGAACTCAGAATGGAGGTGTGTCAAGTCACAGAATGAAGGTGTGTGAAGTCATAGAATGGAGATGTGTGAAATCATAGAATGGAGGTGTGAGAAGTCAGAGAATGGAGCTGTGTGAAGTCAGAATGGAAGTGTGCGAAGTCACAGAATGGAGGTGTGTGAAGTCAAAGAACGGAGGTGTGTGAAGTCATAGAATGGATGTGTGTGAAGTCATAATGGAGGTGTGTGAAGTCACAGAATGGATGTGTGTGAAGTCATAGAATGGAGCTGTGTGAAGTCAGATTGGAGGTGCGTGAAGTCACAGAATGGAGGTGTGTTAAGTCACAGAACGGAAGTGTTTGAACTCAGAATGGAGGTGTGTGAATTCACAGAATGGAGGTGTGTGAAGTCATAGAATGGAGCAGTGTGAAGTGAGATTGGAGGTGTGTGAAGTCACAGAATGGAGGTGTGTGAAGTCAGAATGGAAGTGTGTGAGGTCACAGAACTGAGGTGTGTGAAGTCATAGAATGGAGGTGTGTGAAGTCATAGAATGGATGTGTGTGAAGTCATAATGGAGGTGTGTGAAGTCACAGAATTGAGGTGCGTGAAGTCACAGAATGGAGGTGTGTGAAGTCATAGAATGGAGGTGTGTGAAGTCATAGAATGGAGGTGTGTGAAGTCATAGAATGGATGTTTGTTAAGTAAGAAAGAAGGTGTGTTAAGTCATAGAATGGAGGTGTGTGAAGGCACAGAATGGAGGTGTGTGAAGTCATAGAATGGAGCTGTGTGAAGTCAGAATGGAGGTGTGTGAACTCACAGAATGGAGGTGTGTGAACTCAGAATGGAGGTGTGTGAAGTCACAGAATGGAGGTCTGTTAAGTCACAGAATGGAGGTGTTTGAATTCAGAATGGAGGTGTGTGAAGTCACAGAATCAAGGTGTGTGAAGTCATAGAATGGATGTGGGTGAAGTCATAGAATGGAGGTGTGTGAAGTCATAATGGAGGCGTGTGAAGTCACAGAATTGAGGTGTGTGAAGTCACAGAATGGAGGTGTGTGAATTCATAGAATGGAAGTGTGTGAAGTCAGAACGGAGGTGTGTGAACTCAGAAGGGAGGTGTGGGAAGTCACAATGGAGGTGTGTGAAGTTATAGAATGGAGGTGTGTGAAGTCACAGAATGGAGGGGTGTGAAGTCAAAGACTGGAGGTTTGTGAAGACATAGAATGGAGGTGTGTGAACTCATAGAATGGAGGTGTGTGAAGTCACAGAATGAAGGTGCGTTAAGTCACAGAATGGAGGTTTGTGAACTCAGAATGGAGGTGTGTGAAGTCACAGAATGGAGGTGTGGGAAGTCATAGAATGGAGTTGTGTGAAGTCACAGAATGGAGGTGTGTGAATTAATAGAATGGAGGTGTGAGAAATCATAGAATGGAGGTGTGTGAGGTCACAGAATGAGGTGTGTGAAGTCACAGAATGGAGGTGTGTGAAGTCACAGAATGGAGGTGTGTGAACTCACAATGGAGGTGTGTGAAGTCAAAGAATGGAGGTGTGTAAAGTCATAGAATGGAATTGTGTGAAGTCATAGAATGGAGGTGTGTGAAGTGAGAATTGAGGTGTGTGAAGTCACGGAATTGAGGTGTGTGAACTCAGAATGGAGGTGTGTGAAGTCACAGAATGGAGGTTTGTGAAGTCATAGAATGGAGGTGTGTGTAGTCATAGAGTGGATGTTTCTGAAGTAGAATGAAGGTGTGTGAAGTCATAGAATGGAGGTGTGTGAAGCAAAAATGGAGGTGTGTGAACTCATAAAATGGAGATGTGTGAAGTCATGGAATGGAGGTGTGTGAAGTCCAAGAATATAGGTGTGTGAAGTCAAAAAATGGTGGTGTGTGAAGTCACAGAATGCAGGTGTGTTAAGTCAAAGAATGGAAGTGTGTGAAGTCAAAATGGAGGTGTGTGAAGTCACAGAATGGAGGTGTGTGAAGTGACAGAATGAAGGTGTCTGAAGTCAGAATGCAGCTGTGTGAAGCCATAGAATGGAGGTGTGTAAAGTCAGAATGGAGGTGTGTGAACTCATAGAATGGAGTGTGTGAAGTCACAATGGTGGTTTGTGAAGTCATAGAATGGGTGTGTGTGAAGTCACATTGGAGGTGTGTGAAATCACAGAATGGAGGTGTGTCAACTCAGAAATGAGGTGTGTGTAGTCATAGAATCGAGGTGTGTGAATTCATAGAATGGAAGTGTGTGAAATCATAGAATGGAGGTGTGTGAAGTCAAAGAATGGGGGTGTGTGAAGTCAAACAATAAAGGTGTGTGAAGTCACAGAATGGAGGTGTGTGAACTCATAGAATGGAGGTGCATGAAGTCAAAGAATGGAGGTGTGTGAATTCATCGAATGGAGGTGTGTGAAGTCATGGAATGGAGGTGTGTGAAGTCAGAATGGAGGTGTGTGAACTCATAGAATGGAGTTGTGTGAAGTCACAATGCAGGTGTGCGAAGTCATAGAATGGAGGTGTGTGAGGTCATAGAATGCAGGTGTGTGAAGTCACAGAATGGATGTGTGTGAAGTCATAGAATGGATGTTTGTTAAGTAAGAATGAAGGTGTGTTAAGTCATAGAATGGAGGTGTGTGAAGGCACAGAATGGAGGTGTGTGAAGTCATAGAATGGAGCTGTGTGAAGTCAGAATGGAGGTGTGTGAAGTCACAGAATGGAGGTGTGTGAACTCAGAATGGAGGTGTGTGAAGTCACAGAATGGAGGTGTGTTAAGTTACAGAACGGAGGTGTTTGAAGTCAGAATGGAGGTGTGTGAAGTCACAGAATGGAGGTGTGTGAAGTCATAGAATGGAGGTGTGTGAAATCATAGAATGGAGGTGTGGGAAGTCAGAGAATGGAGCTGTGTGAAGTCAGAATGGAGGTGTGCGAAGTCACAGAATGGAGGTGTGTGAAGTCATAGAATGGAGGTGTGTGAAGTCATAGAACGGATGTGTGTGAAATCATAATGGAGGTGTGTGAAGTCACAGAATGGATGTATGTGAAGTCATAGAATGGAGCTGTGTGAAGTCAGATTGGAGGTGTGTGAAGTCACAGAATGGAGGTGTGTTAAGTCACAGAACGGAGGTGTTTGAAGTCAGAATGGAGGTGTGTGAAGTCACAGAATGGAGGTGTGTGAAGTCATAGAATGGAGCTGTGTGAAGTCAGATTGGAGGTGTGTGAAGTCACAGAATGGATGTGTGTGAAGTCAAAATGGAGGTGTGTGAAGTCACAGAACTGAGGTGTGTGAAGTCATAGAATGGAGGTGTGTTAAGTCATAGAATGGATGTGTGTGAAGTCATAATGGAGGTGTGTGAAGTCACAGAATTGAGGTGCGTGAAGTCACAGAATGGAGGTGTGTGAAGTCATAGAATGGAGGTGTGTGAAGTCATAGAATGGAGGTGTGTGAAGTCATAGAATGGTTGTTTGTTAAGTAAGAATGAAGGTGTGTTAAGTCATATAATGGAGGTGTGTGAAGTCAGAATGAAGGTGTGTGAAGTCACAGAATGCAGGTGTGTGAACTCAGAATGGAGGTGTGTGAAGTCACAGAATGGAGATGTGTGAAATCATAGAATGGATGTGTGTGAAGTCATAGAATGGAGGTGTGTGAAGTCACAGAATGGAGGTGTGTGAAGTCATAGAATGGAATTGTATGAAGTCAGAACGGAGGTGTGTGAACTCAGATTGGAGGTGTGGGAAGTCACAATGGATGTGTGTGAAGTTATAGAATGGAGGTGTGTGAAGTCACAGAATGGAGGGGTGTGAACTCATAGAATGGAGGTGTGTGAAGTCACAGAATGAAGGTGTGTTAAGTCACAGAATGGAGGTTTGTGAACTCAGAATGGAGGTGTGTGAAGTCACAGAATGGAGGTGTGGGAAGTCATAGAATGGAGTTGTGTGAAGTCACAGAATGGAGGTGTGTAAATTAATAGAATGGAGGTGTGAGAAATCATAGAATGGAGGTGTGTGAAGTCACAGAATGGAGGTGTGTGAAGTCACAGAATGGAGGTGTGTGAAGTCACAGAATGGAGGTGTGTGAAGTCGTAGAATGGAATTGTTTGAAGTCATAGAATGGAGGTGTGTGAAGTGAGAATTGAGGTGTGTGAAGTCACGGAATTGAGGTGTGTGAACTCAGAATGGAGGTGTGTGAAGTCACAGAATGGATGTTTGTGAAGTCATAGAATGGAGGTGTGTGAAGTCATAGAATGGATGTTTCTGAAGTAGACTGAAGGTGTGTGAACTCATAGAATGGAGTTGTGTGAAGTCAAAGTGGAGGTGTGTGAACTCATAAAATGGAGATGTGTGAAGTCATGGAATGGAGGTGTGTGAAGTCCAAGAATATAGGTGTGTGAAGTCAAACAATGGTGGTGTGTGAAGTCACAGAATGCAGGTGTGTTACGTCAAAGAATGGAAGTGTGTGAAGTCAAAATGGAGGTGTGGGAAGTCACAGAATGAAGGTGTCTGAAGTCAGAATGCAGCTGTGTGAAGCCATAGAATGGAGGTGTGTGAAGACAGAATGGAGGTGTGTGAACTCATAGAATGGAGTGTGTGAAGTCACAATGGGGGTGTGTGAAGTCATAGAATGGGCGTGTGTGAAGTCAAATTGGAGGAGTGTGAAATCACAGAATGGAGGTGTGTCAACACAGAAATGGGGTGTGTGAAGTCATAGAATGGAGGTTTGTGAATTCATAGAATGGAAGTGTGTGAAATCATAGAATGGAGGTGTGTGAAGTCAAAGAATTGAGGTTTGTGAAGTCAGAATGGAGGTGTGTGAAGTCAGGATGGAGTTGGGTGAAATCACAGAATGGAGGTGTGGGAACTCAGAATGGAGGTGTGTGGTCACAGAACTGAGGTTTGTGAAGTCATAGAATGGAGGTGCGTGAAGTCATAGAATGGATGTTTGTTAAGTAAGAATGAAGTTGTGTTAAGTCACAGAATGGAGGTGTGTGAACTCAGAATGGAGGTGTGTGAAGTCACAGAATGCAGGTGTGTTAAGTTACAGAACGGAGGTGTTTGAAGTCAGAATGGAGGTGTGTGAAGTCACAGAATGGAGGTGTGTGAAGTCATAGAATGGAGGTGTGTGAAATCATAGAATGGAGGTGTGGGAAGTCAGAGAATGGAGCTGTGTGAAGTCAGAATGGAGGTGTGCGAAGTCACAGAATGGAGGTGTGTGAAGTCATAGAATGGAGGTGTGTGAAGTCATAGAACGGATGTGTGTGAAATCATAATGGAGGTGTGTGAAGTCACAGAATGGATGTATGTGAAGTCATAGAATGGAGCTCTGTGAAGTCAGATTGGAGGTGTGTGAAGTCACAGAATGGAGGTGTGTTAAGTCACAGAACGGAGGTGTTTGAAGTCAGAATGGAGGTGTGTGAAGTCACAGAATGGAGGTGTGTGAAGTCATAGAATGGAGCTGTGTGAAGTCAGATTGGAGGTGTGTGAAGTCACAGTATGGATGTGTGTGAAGTCAAAATGGAGGTGTGTGAAGTCACAGAACTGAGGTGTGTGAAGTCATAGAATGGAGGTGTGTGAAGTCATAGAATGGATGTGTGTGAAGTCATAATGGAGGTGTGTGAAGTCACAGAATTGAGGTGCATGAAGTCACAGAATGGAGGTGTGTGAAGTCATAGAATGGAGGTGTGTGAAGTCATAGAATGGAGGTGTGTGAAGTCATAGAATGGTTGTTTGTTAAGTAAGAATGAAGGTGTGTTAAGTCATAGAATGGAGGTGTGTGAAGTCAGAATGAAGGTGTGTGAAGTCACAGAATGCAGGTGTGTGAACTCAGAATGGAGGTGTGTGAAGTCACAGAATGGAGGTGTGTGAAGTCATAGAATGGATGTGTGTGAAGTCATAGAATGGAGGTGTGTGAAGTCATAGAATGGAGGTGTGTGAAGTCATAATGGAAGCGTGTGAAGTCACAGAATTGAGGTGTGTGAAGTCACAGAATGGAGGTGTGTGAAGTCATAGAATGGAATTGTATGAAGTCAGAACGGAGGTGTGTGAACTCAGATTGCAGGTGTGGGAAGTCACAATGGATGTGTGTGAAGTTATAGAATGGAGGTGTGTGAAGTCACAGAATGGAGGGGTGTGAACTCATAGAATGGAGGTGTGTGAAGTCACAGAATGAAGGTGCGTTAAGTCACAGAATGGAGGTTTGTGAACTCAGAATTGAGGTGTGTGAAGTCACAGAATGGAGGTGTGGGAAGTCATAGAATGGAGTTGTGTGAAGTCACAGAATGGAGGTGTGTGAATTAATAGAATGGAGGTGTGAGAAATCATAGAATGGAGGTGTGTGAAGTCACAGAATGGAGGTGTGTGAAGTCACAGAATGGAGGTGTGTGAAGTCACAGAATGGAGGTGTGTGAAGTCGTAGAATGGAATTGTTTGAAGTCACAGAATGGAGGTGTGTGAAGTGAGAATTGAGGTGTGTGAAGTCACGGAATTGAGGTGTGTGAACTCAGAATGGAGGTGTGTGAAGTCACAGAATGGATGTTTGTGAAGTCATAGAATGGAGGTGTGTGAAGTCATACAATGGATGTTTCTGAAGTAGAATGAAGGTGTGTGAACTCATAGAATGGAGTTGTGTGAAGTCAAAGTGGAGGTGTGTGAACTCATAAAATGGAGATGTGTGAAGTCATGGAATGGAGGTGTGTGAAGTCCAAGAATATAGGTGTGTGAAGTCAAACAATGGTGGTGTGTGAAGTCACAGAATGCAGGTGTGTTAAGTCAAAGAATGGAAGTGTGTGAAGTCAAAATGGAGGTGTGTGAAGTCACAGAATGTAGGTGTGTGAAGTCACAGAATGAAGGTGTCTGAAGTCAGAATGCAGCTGTGTGAAGCCATAGAATGGAGGTGTGTGAAGACAGAATGGAGGTGTGTGAACTCATAGAATGGAGTGTGTGAAGTCACAATGGGGGTGTGTGAAGTCATAGAATGGGCGTGTGTGAAGTCAAATTGGAGGTGTGTGAAATCACAGAATGGAGGTGTGTCAACACAGAAATGGGGTGTGTGAAGTCATAGAATGGAGGTTTGTGAATTCATAGAATGGAAGTGTGTGAAATCATAGAATGGAGGTGTGTGAAGTCAAAGAATTGAGGTTTGTGAAGTCAGAATGGAGGTGTGTGAAGTCAGGATGGAGGTGGGTGAAGTCACAGAATGGAGGTGTGGGAACTCAGAATGGAGGTGTGTGGTCACAGAACTGAGGTTTGTGAAGTCATAGAATGGAGGTGCGTGAAGTCATAGAATGGATGTTTGTTAAGTAAGAATGAAGGTGTGTTAAGTCACAGAATGGAGGTGTGTGAACTCAGAATGGAGGTGTGTGAAGTCACAGAATGGAGGTGTGTTAAGTTACAGAACGGAGGTGTTTGAAGTCAGAATGGAGGTGTGTGAAGTCACAGAATGGAGGTGTGTGAAGTCATAGAATGGAGGTGTGTTAAGTCACAGAACGGAGGTGTTTGAACTCAGAATGGAGGTGTGTGAAGTCACAGAATGAAGGTGTGTGAAGTCATAGAATGGAGATGTGTGAAATCATAAAATGGAGGTGTGAGAAGTCAGAGAATGGAGCTGTGTGAAGTCAGAATGGAAGTGTGCGAGTCACAGAATGGAGGTGTTTGAAGTCACAGAATGGAGGTGTGTGAAGTCGTAGAATGGAATTGTTTGAAGTCATAGAATGGAGGTGTGTGAAGTGAGAATTGAGGTGTGTGAAGTCACGGAATTGAGGTGTGTGAACTCAGAATGGAGGTGTGTGAAGTCACAGAATGGATGTTTGTGAAGTCATAGAATGGAGGTGTGTGAAGTCATAGAATGGATGTTTCTGAAGTAGAATGAAGGTGTGTGAACTCATAGAATGGAGTTGTGTGAAGTCAAAGTGGAGGTGTGTGAACTCATAAAATGGAGATGTGTGAAGTCATGGAATGGAGGTGTGTGAAGTCCAAGAATATAGGTGTGTGAAGTCAAACAATGGTGGTGTGTGAAGTCACAGAATGCAGGTGTGTTAAGTCAAAGAATGGAAGTGTGTGAAGTCAAAATGGAGGTGTGTGAAGTCACAGAATGTAGGTGTGTGAAGTCACAGAATGAAGGTGTCTGAAGTCAGAATGCAGCTGTGTGAAGCCATAGAATGGAGGTGTGTGAAGACAGAATGGAGGTGTGTGAACTCATAGAATGGAGTGTGTGAAGTCACAATGGGGGTGTGTGAAGTCATAGAATGGGCGTGTGTGAAGTCAAATTGGAGGTGTGTGAAATCACAGAATGGAGGTGTGTCAACACAGAAATGGGGTGTGTGAAGTCATAGAATGGAGGTTTGTGAATTCATAGAATGGAAGTGTGTGAAATCATAGAATGGAGGTGTGTGAAGTCAAAGAATTGAGGTTTGTGAAGTCAGAATGGAGGTGTGTGAAGTCAGGATGGAGGTGGGTGAAGTCACAGAATGGAGGTGTGGGAACTCAGAATGGAGGTGTGTGGTCACAGAACTGAGGTTTGTGAAGTCATAGAATGGAGGTGCGTGAAGTCATAGAATGGATGTTTGTTAAGTAAGAATGAAGGTGTGTTAAGTCACAGAATGGAGGTGTGTGAACTCAGAATGGAGGTGTGTGAAGTCACAGAATGGAGGTGTGTTAAGTTACAGAACGGAGGTGTTTGAAGTCAGAATGGAGGTGTGTGAAGTCACAGAATGGAGGTGTGTGAAGTCATAGAATGGAGGTGTGTTAAGTCACAGAACGGAGGTGTTTGAACTCAGAATGGAGGTGTGTGAAGTCACAGAATGAAGGTGTGTGAAGTCATAGAATGGAGATGTGTGAAATCATAAAATGGAGGTGTGAGAAGTCAGAGAATGGAGCTGTGTGAAGTCAGAATGGAAGTGTGCGAGTCACAGAATGGAGGTGTGTGAAGTCAAAGAATGGAGGTTTGTGAAGTCATAGAATGGATGTGTGTGAAGTCATAATGGAGGTGTGTGAAGTCACAGAATGGATATGTGTGAAGTCATAGAATGGAGCTGTGTGAAGTCAGATTGGAGGTGCGTGAAGTCACAGAATGGAGGTGTGTTAAGTCACAGAACGGAAGTGTTTGAACTCAGAATGGAGGTGTGTGAATTCACAGAATGGAGGTGTGTGAAGTCATAGAATGGAGCAGTGTGAAGTCAGATTGGAGGTGTGTGAAGTCACAGAATGGAGGTGTGTGAAGTCAGAATGGAGGTGTGTGAAGTCACAGAACTGAGGTGTGTGAAGTCATAGAATGGAGGTGTGTGAAGTCATAGAATGGATGTGTGTGAAGTCATAATGGAGGTGTGTGAAGTCACAGAATTGAGCTGCGTGAAGTCACAGAATGGAGGTGTGTGAAGTCATAGAATGGAGGTGTGTGAAGTCATAGAATGGAGGTGTGTGAAGTCATTAGAATGGATGTTTGTTAGTAAGAAAGAAGGTGTGTTAAGTCATAGAATGGAGGTGTGTGAAGGCACAGAATGGAGGTGTGTGACGTCATAGAATGGAGCTGTGTGAAGTCAGAATGGAGGTGTGTGAACTCACAGAATGGAGGTGTGTGAACTCAGAATGGAGGTGTGTTGAAGTCACAGAATGGAGGTGTGTGAAGTCACAGAATGGAGGTGTTTGAATTCAGAATGGAGGTGTGTGAAGTCACAGAATCAATGTGTGTGAAGTCATAGAATGGATGTGTGTGAAGTCATAGAATGGAGGTGTGTGAAGTCATAATGGAGGCGTGTGAAGTCACAGAATTGAGGTGTGTGAAGTCACAGAATGGAGGTGTGTTAAGTCGTAGAATGGAAGTGTGTGAATTCAGAACGGAGGTGTGTGAACTCAGAATGGAGCTGTGGGAAGTCACAATGGATGTGTGTGAAGTTATAGAATGGAGGTGTGTGAAGTCACAGAATGGAGGGGTGTGAAGTCAAAGACTGGAGGTGTGTGAAGTCATAGAATGGAGGTGTGTGAACTCATAGAATGGAGGTGTGTGAAGTCACAGAATGAAGGTGCGTTAAGTCACAGAATGGAGGTTTGTGAACTCAGAATGGAGGTGTGTGAAGTCACAGAATGGAGGTGTGGGAAGTCATAGAATGGAGGTGTGTGAAGTCATAGAATGGATGTTTCTGAAGTAGAATGAAGGTGTGTGAAGTCATAGAATGGAGGTGTGTGAAGCCAAAATGGAGGTGTGTGAACTCATAAAATGGAGATGTGTGAAGTCATGGAATGGAGGTGTGTGAAGTCCAAGAATATAGGTGTGTGAAGTCAAACAATGGTGGTGTGTGAAGTCACAGAATGCAGGTGTGTTAAGTCAAAGAATGGAAGTGTGTGAAGTCAAAATGGAGGTGTGTGAAGTCACAGAATGTAGGTGTGTGAAGTCACAGAATGAAGGTGTCTGAAGTCAGAATGCAGCTGTGTGAAGCCATAGAATGGAGGTGTGTGAAGACAGAATGGAGGTGTGTGAACTCATAGAATGGAGTGTGTGAAGTCACAATGGGGGTGTGTGAAGTCATAGAATGGGCGTGTGTGAAGTCAAATTGGAGGTGTGTGAAATCACAGAATGGAGGTGTGTCAACACAGAAATGGGGTGTGTGAAGTCATAGAATGGAGGTTTGTGAATTCATAGAATGGAAGTGTGTGAAATCATAGAATGGAGGTGTGTGAAGTCAAAGAATTGAGGTTTGTGAAGTCAGAATGGAGGTGTGTGAAGTCAGGATGGAGGTGGGTGAAGTCACAGAATGGAGGTGTGGGAACTCAGAATGGAGGTGTGTGGTCAAAGAACTGAGGTTTGTGAAGTCATAGAATGGAGGTGCGTGAAGTCATAGAATGGATGTTTGTTAAATAAGAATGAAGGTGTGTTAAGTCACAGAATGGAGGTGTGTGAACTCAGAAAGGAGGTGTGTGAAGTCACAGAATGGAGGTGTGTTAAGTTACAGAACGGAGGTGTTTGAAGTCAGAATGGAGGTGTGTGAAGTCACAGAATGGAGGTGTGTGAAGTCATAGAATGGAGGTGTGTTAAGTCACAGAACGGAGGTGTTTGAACTCAGAATTGAGGTGTGTGAAGTCACAGAATGGAGGTGTGGGAAGTCATAGAATGGAGTTGTGTGAAGTCACAGAATGGAGGTGTGTGAATTAATAGAATGGAGGTGTGAGAAATCATAGAATGGAGGTGTGTGAGGTCACAGAATGAGGTGTGTGAAGTCACAGAATGGAGGTGTGTGAAGTCACAGAATGGAGGTGTGTGAACTCACAATGGAGGTGTGTGAAGTCAAAGAATGGAGGTGTGTAAAGTCATAGAATGGAATTGTGTGAAGTCATAGAATGGAGGTGTGTGAAGTGAGAATTGAGGTGTGTGAAGTCACGGAATTGAGGTGTGTGAACTCAGAATGGAGGTGTGTGAAGTCACAGAATGGAGGTTTGTGAAGTCATAGAATGGAGGTGTGTGAAGTCATAGAGTGGATGTTTCTGAAGTAGAATGAAGGTGTGTGAAGTCATAGAATGGAGGTGTGTGAAGCAAAAATGGAGGTGTGTGAACTCATAAAATGGAGATGTGTGAAGTCATGGAATGGAGGTGTGTGAAGTCCAAGAATATAGGTGTGTGAAGTCAAACAATGGTGGTGTGTGAAGTCACAGAATGCAGGTGTGTTAAGTCAAAGAATGGAAGTGTGTGAAGTCAAAATGGAGGTGTGTGAAGTCACAGAATGGAGGTGTGTGAAGTGACAGAATGAAGGTGTCTGAAGTCAGAATGCAGCTGTGTGAAGCCATAGAATGGAGGTGTGTAAAGTCAGAATGGAGGTGTGTGAACTCATAGAATGGAGTGTGTGAAGTCACAATGGTGGTTTGTGAAGTCATAGAATGGGTGTGTGTGAAGTCACATTGGAGGTGTGTGAAATCACAGAATGGAGGTGTGTCAACTCAGAAATGAGGTGTGTGAAGTCATAGAATGGAGGTGTGTGAATTCATAGAATGGAAGTGTGTGAAATCATAGAATGGAGGTGTGTGAAGTCAAAGAATGGGGGTGTGTGAAGTCAAACAATAAAGGTGTGTGAAGTCACAGAATGGAGGTGTGTGAACTCATAGAATGGAGGTACATGAAGTCAAAGAATGGAGGTGTGTGAATTCATCGAATGGAGGTGTGTGAAGTCATGGAATGGAGGTGTGTGAAGTCAGAATGGAGGTGTGTCAAGTCATAGAATGGAGGTGTGTGAAGTCAGAATGGAGGTGTGTGAACTCATAGAATGGAGTTGTGTGAAGTCACAATGCAGGTGTGCGAAGTCATAGAATGGAGGTGTGTGAGGTCATAGAATGCAGGTGTGTGAAGTCACAGAATGGATGTGTGTGAAGTCATAGAATGGATGTTTGTTAAGTAAGAATGAAGGTGTGTTAAGTCATAGAATGGAGGTGTGTGAAGGCACAGAATGGAGGTGTGTGAAGTCATAGAATGGAGCTGTGTGAAGTCAGAATGGAGGTGTGTGAAGTCACAGAATGGAGGTGTGTGAACTCAGAATGGAGGTGTGTGAAGTCACAGAATGGAGGTGTGTTAAGTTACAGAACGGAGGTGTTTGAAGTCAGAATGGAGGTGTGTGAAGTCACAGAATGGAGGTGTGTGAAGTCATAGAATGGAGGTGTGTGAAATCATAGAATGGAGGTGTGGGAAGTCAGAGAATGGAGCTGTGTGAAGTCAGAATGGAGGTGTGCGAAGTCACAGAATGGAGGTGTGTGAAGTCATAGAATGGAGGTGTGTGAAGTCATAGAACGGATGTGTGTGAAATCATAATGGAGGTGTGTGAAGTCACAGAATGGATGTATGTGAAGTCATAGAATGGAGCTGTGTGAAGTCAGATTGGAGGTGTGTGAAGTCACAGAATGGAGGTGTGTTAAGTCACAGAACGGAGGTGTTTGAAGTCAGAATGGAGGTGTGTGAAGTCACAGAATGGAGGTGTGTGAAGTCATAGAATGGAGCTGTGTGAAGTCAGATTGGAGGTGTGTGAAGTCACAGAATGGATGTGTGTGAAGTCAAAATGGAGGTGTGTGAAGTCACAGAACTGAGGTGTGTGAAGTCATAGAATGGAGGTGTGTTAAGTCATAGAATGGATGTGTGTGAAGTCATAATGGAGGTGTGTGAAGTCACAGAATTGAGGTGCGTGAAGTCACAGAATGGAGGTGTGTGAAGTCATAGAATGGAGGTGTGTGAAGTCATAGAATGGAGGTGTGTGAAGTCATAGAATGGTTGTTTGTTAAGTAAGAATGAAGGTGTGTTAAGTCATATAATGGAGGTGTGTGAAGTCAGAATGAAGGTGTGTGAAGTCACAGAATGCAGGTGTGTGAACTCAGAATGGATGTGTGTGAAGTCACAGAATGGAGGTGTGTGAAGTCATAGAATGGATGTGTGTGAAGTCATAGAATGGAGGTGTGTGAAGTCACAGAATGGAGGTGTGTGAAGTCATAGAATGGAATTGTATGAAGTCAGAACGGAGGTGTGTGAACTCAGATTGGAGGTGTGGGAAGTCACAATGGATGTGTGTGAAGTTATAGAATGGAGGTGTGTGAAGTCACAGAATGGAGGGGTGTGAACTCATAGAATGGAGGTGTGTGAAGTCACAGAATGAAGGTGTGTTAAGTCACAGAATGGAGGTTTGTGAACTCAGAATGGAGGTGTGTGAAGTCACAGAATGGAGGTGTGGGAAGTCATAGAATGGAGTTGTGTGAAGTCACAGAATGGAGGTGTGTGAATTAATAGAATGGAGGTGTGAGAAATCATAGAATGGAGGTGTGTGAAGTCACAGAATGGAGGTGTGTGAAGTCACAGAATGGAGGTGTGTGAAGTCACAGAATGGAGGTGTGTGAAGTCGTAGAATGGAATTGTTTGAAGTCATAGAATGGAGGTGTGTGAAGTGAGAATTGAGGTGTGTGAAGTCACGGAATTGAGGTGTGTGAACTCAGAATGGAGGTGTGTGAAGTCACAGAATGGATGTTTGTGAAGTCATAGAATGGAGGTGTGTGAAGTCATAGAATGGATGTTTCTGAAGTAGACTGAAGGTGTGTGAACTCATAGAATGGAGTTGTGTGAAGTCAAAGTGGAGGTGTGTGAACTCATAAAATGGAGATGTGTGAAGTCATGGAATGGAGGTGTGTGAAGTCCAAGAATATAGGTGTGTGAAGTCAAACAATGGTGGTGTGTGAAGTCACAGAATGCAGGTGTGTTACGTCAAAGAATGGAAGTGTGTGAAGTCAAAATGGAGGTGTGTGAAGTCACAGAATGAAGGTGTCTGAAGTCAGAATGCAGCTGTGTGAAGCCATAGAATGGAGGTGTGTGAAGACAGAATGGAGGTGTGTGAACTCATAGAATGGAGTGTGTGAAGTCACAATGGGGGTGTGTGAAGTCATAGAATGGGCGTGTGTGAAGTCAAATTGGAGGAGTGTGAAATCACAGAATGGAGGTGTGTCAACACAGAAATGGGGTGTGTGAAGTCATAGAATGGAGGTTTGTGAATTCATAGAATGGAAGTGTGTGAAATCATAGAATGGAGGTGTGTGAAGTCAAAGAATTGAGGTTTGTGAAGTCAGAATGGAGGTGTGTGAAGTCAGGATGGAGTTGGGTGAAGTCACAGAATGGAGGTGTGGGAACTCAGAATGGAGGTGTGTGGTCACAGAACTGAGGTTTGTGAAGTCATAGAATGGAGGTGCGTGAAGTCATAGAATGGATGTTTGTTAAGTAAGAATGAAGTTGTGTTAAGTCACAGAATGGAGGTGTGTGAACTCAGAATGGAGGTGTGTGAAGTCACAGAATGGAGGTGTGTTAAGTTACAGAACGGAGGTGTTTGAAGTCAGAATGGAGGTGTGTGAAGTCACAGAATGGAGGTGTGTGAAGTCATAGAATGGAGGTGTGTGAAATCATAGAATGGAGGTGTGGGAAGTCAGAGAATGGAGCTGTGTGAAGTCAGAATGGAGGTGTGCGAAGTCACAGAATGGAGGTGTGTGAAGTCATAGAATGGAGGTGTGTGAAGTCATAGAACGGATGTGTGTGAAATCATAATGGAGGTGTGTGAAGTCACAGAATGGATGTATGTGAAGTCATAGAATGGAGCTCTGTGAAGTCAGATTGGAGGTGTGTGAAGTCACAGAATGGAGGTGTGTTAAGTCACAGAACGGAGGTGTTTGAAGTCAGAATGGAGGTGTGTGAAGTCACAGAATGGAGGTGTGTGAAGTCATAGAATGGAGCTGTGTGAAGTCAGATTGGAGGTGTGTGAAGTCACAGTATGGATGTGTGTGAAGTCAAAATGGAGGTGTGTGAAGTCACAGAACTGAGGTGTGTGAAGTCATAGAATGGAGGTGTGTGAAGTCATAGAATGGATGTGTGTGAAGTCATAATGGAGGTGTGTGAAGTCACAGAATTGAGGTGCATGAAGTCACAGAATGGAGGTGTGTGAAGTCATAGAATGGAGGTGTGTGAAGTCATAGAATGGAGGTGTGTGAAGTCATAGAATGGTTGTTTGTTAAGTAAGAATGAAGGTGTGTTAAGTCATAGAATGGAGGTGTGTGAAGTCAGAATGAAGGTGTGTGAAGTCACAGAATGCAGGTGTGTGAACTCAGAATGGAGGTGTGTGAAGTCACAGAATGGAGGTGTGTGAAGTCATAGAATGGATGTGTGTGAAGTCATAGAATGGAGGTGTGTGAAGTCATAGAATGGAGGTGTGTGAAGTCATAATGGAAGCGTGTGAAGTCACAGAATTGAGGTGTGTGAAGTCACAGAATGGAGGTGTGTGAAGTCATAGAATGGAATTGTATGAAGTCAGAACGGAGGTGTGTGAACTCAGATTGCAGGTGTGGGAAGTCACAATGGATGTGTGTGAAGTTATAGAATGGAGGTGTGTGAAGTCACAGAATGGAGGGGTGTGAACTCATAGAATGGAGGTGTGTGAAGTCACAGAATGAAGGTGCGTTAAGTCACAGAATGGAGGTTTGTGAACTCAGAATTGAGGTGTGTGAAGTCACAGAATGGAGGTGTGGGAAGTCATAGAATGGAGTTGTGTGAAGTCACAGAATGGAGGTGTGTGAATTAATAGAATGGAGGTGTGAGAAATCATAGAATGGAGGTGTGTGAAGTCACAGAATGGAGGTGTGTGAAGTCACAGAATGGAGGTGTGTGAAGTCACAGAATGGAGGTGTGTGAAGTCGTAGAATGGAATTGTTTGAAGTCACAGAATGGAGGTGTGTGAAGTGAGAATTGAGGTGTGTGAAGTCACGGAATTGAGGTGTGTGAACTCAGAATGGAGGTGTGTGAAGTCACAGAATGGATGTTTGTGAAGTCATAGAATGGAGGTGTGTTAAGTCATAGAATGGATGTTTCTGAAGTAGAATGAAGGTGTGTGAACTCATAGAATGGAGTTGTGTGAAGTCAAAGTGGAGGTGTGTGAACTCATAAAATGGAGATGTGTGAAGTCATGGAATGGAGGTGTGTGAAGTCCAAGAATATAGGTGTGTGAAGTCAAACAATGGTGGTGTGTGAAGTCACAGAATGCAGGTGTGTTAAGTCAAAGAATGGAAGTGTGTGAAGTCAAAATGGAGGTGTGTGAAGTCACAGAATGTAGGTGTGTGAAGTCACAGAATGAAGGTGTCTGAAGTCAGAATGCAGCTGTGTGAAGCCATAGAATGGAGGTGTGTGAAGACAGAATGGAGGTGTGTGAACTCATAGAATGGAGTGTGTGAAGTCACAATGGGGGTGTGTGAAGTCATAGAATGGGCGTGTGTGAAGTCAAATTGGAGGTGTGTGAAATCACAGAATGGAGGTGTGTCAACACAGAAATGGGGTGTGTGAAGTCATAGAATGGAGGTTTGTGAATTCATAGAATGGAAGTGTGTGAAATCATAGAATGGAGGTGTGTGAAGTCAAAGAATTGAGGTTTGTGAAGTCAGAATGGAGGTGTGTGAAGTCAGGATGGAGGTGGGTGAAGTCACAGAATGGAGGTGTGGGAACTCAGAATGGAGGTGTGTGGTCACAGAACTGAGGTTTGTGAAGTCATAGAATGGAGGTGCGTGAAGTCATAGAATGGATGTTTGTTAAGTAAGAATGAAGGTGTGTTAAGTCACAGAATGGAGGTGTGTGAACTCAGAATGGAGGTGTGTGAAGTCACAGAATGGAGGTGTGTTAAGTTACAGAACGGAGGTGTTTGAAGTCAGAATGGAGGTGTGTGAAGTCACAGAATGGAGGTGTGTGAAGTCATAGAATGGAGGTGTGTTAAGTCACAGAACGGAGGTGTTTGAACTCAGAATGGAGGTGTGTGAAGTCACAGAATGAAGGTGTGTGAAGTCATAGAATGGAGATGTGTGAAATCATAAAATGGAGGTGTGAAAAGTCAGAGAATGGAGCTGTGTGAAGTCAGAATGGAAGTGTGCGAGTCACAGAATGGAGGTGTGTGAAGTCACAGAATGGAGGTGTGTGAAGTCGTAGAATGGAATTGTTTGAAGTCATAGAATGGAGGTGTGTGAAGTGAGAATTGAGGTGTGTGAAGTCACGGAATTGAGGTGTGTGAACTCAGAATGGAGGTGTGTGAAGTCACAGAATGGATGTTTGTGAAGTCATAGAATGGAGGTGTGTGAAGTCATAGAATGGATGTTTCTGAAGTAGACTGAAGGTGTGTGAACTCATAGAATGGAGTTGTGTGAAGTCAAAGTGGAGGTGTGTGAACTCATAAAATGGAGATGTGTGAAGTCATGGAATGGAGGTGTGTGAAGTCCAAGAATATAGGTGTGTGAAGTCAAACAATGGTGGTGTGTGAAGTCACAGAATGCAGGTGTGTTAAGTCAAAGAATGGAAGTGTGTGAAGTCAAAATGGAGGTGTGTGTAGTCACAGAATGTAGGTGTGTGAAGTCACAGAATGAAGGTGTCTGAAGTCAGAATGCAGCTGTGTGAAGCCATAGAATGGAGGTGTGTGAAGACAGAATGGAGGTGTGTGAACTCATAGAATGGAGTGTGTGAATTCACAATGGGGGTGTGTGAAGTCATAGAATGGGCGTGTGTGAAGTCAAATTGGAGGTGTGTGAAATCACAGAATGGAGGTGTGTCAACACAGAAATGGGGTGTGTGAAGTCATAGAATGGAGGTTTGTGAATTCATAGAATGGAAGTGTGTGAAATCATAGAATGGAGGTGTGTGAAGTCAAAGAATTGAGGTTTGTGAAGTCAGAATGGAGGTGTGTGAAGTCAGGATGGAGGTGGGTGAAGTCACAGAATGGAGGTGTGGGAACTCAGAATGGAGGTGTGTGGTCACAGAACTGAGGTTTGTGAAGTCATAGAATGGAGGTGCGTGAAGTCATAGAATGGATGTTTGTTAAGTAAGAATGAAGGTGTGTTAAGTCACAGAATGGAGGTGTGTGAACTCAGAATGGAGGTGTGTGAAGTCACAGAATGGAGGTGTGTTAAGTTACAGAACGGAGGTGTTTGAAGTCAGAATGGAGGTGTGTGAAGTCACAGAATGGAGGTGTGTGAAGTCATAGAATGGAGGTGTGTTAAGTCACAGAACGGAGGTGTTTGAACTCAGAATGGAGGTGTGTGAAGTCACAGAATGAAGGTGTGTGAAGTCATAGAATGGAGATGTGTGAAATCATAAAATGGAGGTGTGAGAAGTCAGAGAATGGAGCTGTGTGAAGTCAGAATGGAAGTGTGCGAGTCACAGAATGGAGGTGTGTGAAGTCAAAGAATGGAGGTTTGTGAAGTCATAGAATGGATGTGTGTGAAGTCATAATGGAGGTGTGTGAAGTCACAGAATGGATGTGTGTGAAGTCATAGAATGGAGCTGTGTGAAGTCAGATTGGAGGTGCGTGAAGTCACAGAATGGAGGTGTGTTAAGTCACAGAACGGAAGTGTTTGAACTCAGAATGGAGGTGTGTGAATTCACAGAATGGAGGTGTGTGAAGTCATAGAATGGAGCAGTGTGAAGTCAGATTGGAGGTGTGTGAAGTCACAGAATGGAGGTGTGTGAAGTCAGAATGGAGGTGTGTGAAGTCACAGAACTGAGGTGTGTGAAGTCATAGAATGGAGGTGTGTGAAGTCATAGAATGGATGTGTGTGAAGTCATAATGGAGGTGTGTGAAGTCACAGAATTGAGGTGCGTGAAGTCACAGAATGGAGGTGTGTGAAGTCATAGAATGGAGGTGTGTGAAGTCATAGAATGGAGGTGTGTGAAGTCATAGAATGGATGTTTGTTAAGTAAGAAAGAAGGTGTGTTAAGTCATAGAATGGAGGTGTGTGAAGGCACAGAATGGAGGTGTGTGAAGTCATAGAATGGAGCTGTGTGAAGTCAGAATGGAGGTGTGTGAACTCACAGAATGGAGGTGTGTGAACTCAGAATGGAGGTGTGTGAAGTCACAGAATGGAGGTGTGTGAAGTCACAGAATGGAGGTGTTTGAATTCAGAATGGAGGTGTGTGAAGTCACAGAATCAAGGTGTGTGAAGTCATAGAATGGATGTGTGTGAAGTCATAGAATGGAGGTGTGTGAAGTCATAATGGAGGCGTGTGAAGTCACAGAATTGAGGTGTGTGAAGTCACAGAATGGAGGTGTGTTAAGTCGTAGAATGGAAGTGTGTGAATTCAGAACGGAGGTGTGTGAACTCTGAATGGAGGTGTGGGAAGTCACAATGGAGGTGTGTGAAGTTATAGAATGGAGGTGTGTGAAGTCACAGAATGGAGGGGTGTGAAGTCAAAGACTGGAGGTGTGTGAAGTCATAGAATGGAGGTGTGTGAACTCATAGAATGGAGGTGTGTGAAGTCACAGAATGAAGGTGCGTTAAGTCACAGAATGGAGGTTTGCGAACTCAGAATGGAGGTGTGTGAAGTCACAGAATGGAGGTGTGGGAAGTCATAGAATGGAGGTGTGTGAAGTCATAGAATGGATGTTTCTGAAGTAGAATGAAGGTGTGTGAAGTCATAGAATGGACGTGTGTGAAGCCAAAATGGAGGTGTGTGAACTCATAAAATGGAGATGTGTGAAGTCATGGAATGGAGGTGTGTGAAGTCCAAGAATATAGGTGTGTGAAGTCAAACAATGGTGGTGTGTGAAGTCACAGAATGCAGGTGTGTTAAGTCAAAGAATGGAAGTGTGTGAAGTCAAAATGGAGGTGTGTGAAGTCACAGAATGTAGGTGTGTGAAGTCACAGAATGAAGGTGTCTGAA